>JAOTOM010003367.1:25000-151382 GCA_034440615.1 Ashinkailepas kermadecensis | reverse complement strand
ATATCAATGTAGTCAATTATAATTTAAGCTACCAATGAGCAAAGCACCAAGAGGAAATCAACAAACTGGCGCATCAGCCACATCTTACTAAATTCCTCACCTGCAAGCAACTCCTCATTCAGCACACGAACTAACCTGGTGAAAATAAGCCGAGCAGATGCACTTTCTGATGATGTCCCACTCATTGCCGGTGCCAACCAGCGGCATCTTCTGCTGGTCCATGATGTCCTTCAGCTGTTGACGCACCTCGCGCACCTTCCGCATGGCCTTGCCGTGGATGAAGTGGTCGGTACACCACGACATGGCGTACCCGTTGGCTTTCCACTGCAGGTAGACGTTGAGGAACGTCAAGTGGTCCGACTCGGGCACCTGGAATTTCTCCCGCGCGGCGTCCGAGTCCTCCTCGCGGCCCTTGGGGCGGAAGAAGATGGCCGGCACAGAGAGCATGGACACAATGATGAGCACCTCATCGCTGCACTGCATCTCACAACTGACGATCAGCATCTTGGAGAGCGCAGGGTCCAGCGGGAACTCCACCATGCGCTTGCCGAGGTCGGTGAGGTTGCCCGTGTTGTCCAGCGCGCCAAGCACCCACAGCTGGTACATCGAGTTGAGCATGTTGTCCTGCGGCGGCGGGTCCATGAAGTGGAACTGCAGCAGGTCCTCGACGCCCAGCGACTTGAGCAGCAGCACCACGTTGGCCAGGTTGGTGCGCTGGATCTCGGGCACGGTGGTTTCCAGCAGCTCTTCCTTGTACTGGCGGCGCGTGTAGAGGCGGTAGGCGGTGCCGGGACCGGTGCGGCCGGCGCGACCCGACCGCTGGTTCGAGTTGGCCTGCCACACACAAGTGGATGCGGTCACTGTCTTCGTGTGATCACGGCGCATGCGTTGTGCTGCAGACGCTCGCCTGGACACTATCACTTCAACAATACATATATACAGAATAATTGGTGGGATGGGGTGGGTTTATCAAAATCAGGCACTTGACGAGGACATGTTGCAAACCCATCTGCCAATGGGGTAGCATTCAGGCCAAACGTAAATATGACAGTTAAATGTGGGACTAAAAGTGTGGCAGTAGTAGCCTCTGCATGTCGTGCAGATTGATACCGATACAGACTAGTGCGCGTGATCGGGTATCAGCCTTACACATATGCGCCAATATCACCATGTTGGAGTATGTAATATTACCGGTTGTTAATAAGAATGACATAAGTGTAGCAGTTTCACATAATTAAATGGAGAATGAAGTTGCCACGGTCCCATTCTTTACAGTGGGCTGGGTGATAATAACGTTCGAAGGATTACAGCAGCATGTGACGAATAAAGTCCGATGAATGCCGAATGAATATCAAATGATTGAATATCACCATTCGAGCATCAAATAACAAAATAGGATGAACGGAAGAAACCTCTGTCCGTGAAGGACGGATCACCCCAGAGTCACGCCTGTGGCACGAGTTAGGTCTCAGGGAGGCGTACCTGCTGGATGAGTTCTGCCATGGTGGCGTACCTACTACATGGAGTACGTCTGATGGCTGCGTACCTGCTACACGGAGTAGATCTGATGGCGACGTACCTGCTACATGGAGTACATCTGATGGCGACGTACCTGCTACACGGAGTACATCTGATGGCTGCGTACCTGCTACACGGAGTAGATCTGATGGCGACGTACCTGCTACACGGAGTACATCTGATGGCGACGTACCTGCTACACGGAGTACATCTGATGGCGACGTACCTGCTACACGGAGTACATCTGATGGCGACGTACCTGCTACACGGAGTACATCTGATGGCTGCGTACCTGCTACACGGAGTACATCTGATGGCGACGTACCTGCTACACGGAGTACATCTGATGGCTGCGTATCTGCTGCACGGAGTAGATCTGACGGCGACGTACCTGCTACACGGAGTACATCTGATGGCGACGCACCTGCTACACGGAGTACATCTGACGGAGGCGTACCTGCTACACGGAGTACATCTGATGACGGCCTACCTGCTACGCGGAGTACATGTGACGGAGGCCTACCAGTGAGACTGGACAGATAAGAACAGCACGCACCTGAGAGATTGGGTAGATCAGAACAGCACGCACCTGAGAGATCGGGTAGATCAGAACAGCACGCACCTGAGAGATTGGGTAGATCAGAACAGCACGCACCTGAGAGATCGGGTAGATCTGCAGCGCGTCCATGCCGACGCGCGGGTTGTACACCTTGAGCTTGCAGTAGCCGGCGTCGACGACAAACATGATGCCGTCCACGGTGAGCGACGTCTCCGCGATGTTGGTGGCCACCACGCACTTGCGGATGCCGTCGGGCGCCCTCTGGAAGATCTTGGCCTGCAGGTCGGACGGCAGCTGCGAGTAGATGGGCAGCACGGCCAGCGGCGGCGCGTCGTCCACCTCGTTCAGCCGCTCCGTCACCTGCGCGCCGCACCAGCCGAGACGTGGCCGTCAGTCGCCACCGAGCCGACGGGACAACACGCCAGTACCGCCATCTTCCTCTGTCGCTCTGTCTCTCCTGTCTCTCCTGTCTCTCCTGTCTCTCCTGTCTCTCCTGTCTCTCCTGTCTCTCCTGTCTCTCCTGTCTCTCCTGTCTCTCCTGTCTCTCCTGTCTCTCCTGTCTCTCCTGTCTCTCCTGTCTCTCCTGTCTCTCCTGTCTCTCCTGTCTCTCCTGTCTCTCTGTCTCTCTGTCTCTCTCTCTCTCTCTCTCTCTCTCTCTCTCTCTCTCTCTCTCTCTCTCTCTCTCTCTCTCTCTCTCTCTCTCTCTCTCTCTCTCTCTCTCTCTCCTCTCAGTATCTCTGCATCTCTCTATCTCCCTATCAACAAATCAGCATAAAATATCGCTGGAAATTAGTGATCTAGCACTCGCAATAACATTGCCGAACTAACGAGTCAAAACATTATATGATTTTAAAGAAGCAAAATTGCATTTACCTCATGCTACAATTCATCGAAGTATTAGCAACCTATAAAACAGGATAAAAACATACTGGGCTACAAGGGAGCTCAATGAAATGCTGCCTGCATCCACAATCATCACGCTGATTATGGATGCAACAATCCTGGGTGACTGCACCGAATGCGAGGAAGAAAAATCTCACATGACGTTCTGCAGCACGACATCGTACTGCATTATTGTAATGCGAGGAAGACAAATCTCACATGACGTTCTGGAAGCACGACATCGTACTGCATTATTGTAATGCGAGGAAGAAAAATATCACATGACGTTCTGGCAGCACGACATCGTACTGCATTATTGTAATGCGAGGAAGACAAATCTCACATGACGTTCTGGAAGCACGACATCGTACTGCATTCTTGTAATGCGAGGAAGACAAATCTCATATGACGTTCTGGCAGCACGACATCGTACTGATTATTGTAATGTGAAGAAGACAAATCTCAAATGACATTCTGTCAGTACGGCCTCGTACTGAATTATGGTAATGCGGCCTCTTTTTCTCGTTTACCCCACCTCAAGTCATAAGCTTAGTACATTATGTGCACCTGAACAAATATGCATCCGACAAATGTTACGCTCTTTCTCTACATCGGTACAAACGCCCTCTGACGACCAAACCCGTACCACGGTAACTGCAGACATATCGGTAACTCCAGACATCGGCACAAATGCCCTCTCACGACCACACCCGAACCACGATAACTCCAGACATCGGCACAAATGCCCTCTCACGACCAAACCCACCATAAACTGAACATGCCAACCCAATCGGCACAAGCGCCCCCTCACCACACCAGCACCACGGAAACCACGTGTCCATAGTTACTACACCCGCACCAGGAACTGCCAACATATCAGTGAAGTTCATCGTCTCCGTACAGCAGCAGCACAGCTTCGCAACCGATCACATGGGTCCGTGGGAGCACGCCTCAGAAATACCATCAATCAACATGCCATTCTGCTAAGATTTGGGAACAGATTTCACCATACCTCCACATAAGGTGATCCCTGTTCTGAACTGTGCAGGTATATCTCTCAACCTCAATGTATTTTTGTGCGTAATTAATAAAACGTTGCTTAGTTAGCAGTGCCTTTTCTCCTTGCACAACACGAACTGTTCTAGCAATGAACATTGTGTTGTTGCGTTTAAAGGAAGATGAATTGAGATCGAACGCAATGTGGCCGCTTGATGCGCCGATAGTTCAGTTGGTTAGAGCGCCGGTCGACACTGGTGTTCGCTGTCCTGCCGGGACAGGGTTCCGTCCTGCCGGGACAGGGTTCTGTCCTGCCGGGACAGGGTTCCGTCCTGCCGGGACAGGGTTCTGTCCTGCCGGGACAGGGTTCCGTCCTGCCGGGACAGGGTTCTGTCCTGCCGGGACAGGGTTCTGTCCTGCCGGGACAGGGTTCGGGTCGCCACAACCGCTCGGATTTTTCCGCCCGCTCAGCGGCTCGGCTATTATCCGGCCTGAGAAAACCGAGGACGAGGAAATAGGGCAGACACGCTGGTTCAATGGTGGCACGGTAAACTCCAGGCTCAAATTCTGCGATTGAACTGCAATTTCCGGATAGGATGGTAGGGCAAATTTCACGAAACAAGCTCCGCTTAGCATTCCATCAAGATGTTCCAGTTGGCATTCACGCCAAATTTCTGCACCAGAAAACACTATCTATATACCAGCATTAGGCGGCATTTGGGGCGTTTAATGAGCGGAGTAAAGAAGAATGTGTGCCGGCCACTTGGCTGGCACTGAGGGTTACATAGCTCATGACTGCACCTGTACAGGCTGTGTACCACATGGACAACTGCGTGGGGAACAGTCATATTCAGCTGATGCACAAATACTGTCCAGATACTTCAGTGCATGCAACCCAAAACATGCTTCAAGTTACATGTAAAAATATATCACCATCATGCTTAATACTTTACCTTTGCCCTTTTAGTGTTTCAAAATGATACTCCACACCCCACCGCCGCCAAAAAAGAAGAGCTATCACACACTGAAAGTGAACCTGTCGATGCAGCATACAGCTCGCCCAGACGACAAAGAACACGACAGGACAAGGCGAGACTCAACACGATAAACGAGAACGCATCCACCAGGAGTTGGCGGTCACAGCACGGACGCCGACCCACAGGCCACGGCACGCCTCGCACCGACTGACCTGATCGCAGGTGACCTCGATGTCCTCCTGGCCGGGCATGAACACGAGTAGGTCGCCCTCCTGGCCGGCCAGGTGCACCTGCAGCACCTGTTTGACGGCCGCGTCCACGTAGTCCTCCACCGTGTTGCGGCTGTAGAGCACGTCCACCGGGAACGTGCGGCCGGGGATCACGTACACGGGCACGTTGCCGAAAAACTCGGCGAACTTCTCGGCGTTCATGGTGGCCGACGTGACGATCAGCTTGAGGTCGTGCCGGCGCGCCACCACATCGCGCAGCAGGCCGAACAGCACGTCCGTGCTGAGCGACCGCTCGTGCGCCTCGTCCATGATGACGGCGCTGTAGTGGTCCAGGTCGGACTCGCGCAGCGACTCGCGCAGCAGGATGCCGTCCGTCATGTACTTGATGATTGTCTTCTCGCTGGTGCAGTCCTCGAAGCGGATCGCGTAGCCCACCTCGCCGCCCAGCTCCACCTGGGCGGACAGGGTCGTGCTCAATGGCGGGGTCGTGTGGTTGGAACCGGACGCCGTCGGCAGCGGAAGAGGCATCGCAATAATTTGACAAACGAAGTTTAAGCCAATCTATCAATCATAGAGGCAGCGGTAAATCGCTGTCAAATTCCCCATCTGGCTTCCCCATCACACCCCGGGGACCCCTCCATCGCTCACCTATGACATCCTTAGCCGCCACTTCAAAATCATATGCATGACACCTCGCGGAACCCAACACGATCTCCTTTTCCTGAAGAATATATGGTCATGGAAAATAGACTCACGAACCTGAATCAAACAATTTACATTGCATGCGCTGCTCCGATCAACTGCTGCACAACAGCTGTTTGCTGTGCCATATGTACTCACTGAAACAGCTCATTCAGGTCTTCTGTGCCGGCTCCCAAAGACAGGACACTCGTATTTCGCACGCCACGTGGCCATTGGCACCTTTGGAGACAATGTGGCTTCTTTTAAGAGACATGTACTGCGTTACGTCGCACTTCTTTGGTCTTTGTATTCTGTATATACAACTTGTATCACATGTTTTTCCTTAAGCTGCATATTATTGTAAATATTGATGTGTTTTAAACCTCGACTTCATCTGTTAGTGGAGCCTGCCACTGTTGGTGATATGTGCAAACAAATAATTAATTAATAAAATAGTACCCATTACTTGATTAGGCATACGAATCTATACTGCTTTGACTCAAATCAAACAAAACAAAACATGATCGATCGGTGTAAATATGGGTGTGTCCTGAACAGGAGACAACAGTCTGTAACTCATGTAGCTGGGCAAACAGGGCTGGATTCCAGCCGTCCATAAGCCTATACGCACAACAGTAACACTGCCAAAAACCCACCCCAGAAGTTGGCTTGGAAATTACAACAAGTACTTGGTTGGTTATTGGTTTTACGACACGTCGACCGTTGAGTCATGTAGCGTCGCCAATCTCTCACGCCGATTGGTCGCGGGCGAAGAGTAGCGACAGGTACATAAGTACTTGCTTCCTTTATCAACCACTAGTATCAAAGGTTCCAATCAGTTTGGATGACCGATACCGTTTCCGTTGTTTTCATACGAAAACAATTGAATCAAGGGAACAAAAATCAGCCCAATTACATAAGTATGCTACCTTCATACTGGTGACAACGTATTGTCAACACCTTTGGAATATTCGCCATGTTTACTCATATTTCATCCTGAGTTTTGCAAATTCACGCTGCCTGCTCCAGAATATTTATTTTCGCAACACCTAAGCTCATAGTGGGCTGAGCAACCCTGCTACTCCGAAACCTCAAGAACATACCTTTTTTGCAGCTCATAATTTCCCAATGCAATTTGCCACTCTTATGCTACCATTTCTAGAAATCATTTTCGACTATGACCACCGAAAGAGTCGGTTCACGATGCGACGGTGAAAGAGCGGCTGGGCCCATTGGGAGACGATTGTACATCCAGGGAGGTAGGCGGCCGGAATCCGACACATCCCGAGGGGCAGGCTCACCTCCATCTCGTCGGCGACTCGCTTGGCGACCGACATGGCGGCCACCCGGCGCGGCTGGGTGCAACCGATCATGCCACGCCGGGCGTAGCCGTCCTCCCTGAGGTACTGCGTCAGCTGGGTGGTCTTTCCCGAGCCCGTCTCGCCCACCACCACCACCACGCTGTTGTCGCGGATCACGTTCAGCAGCTCCTGTCGCACGGCGAACGCCGGCAGGTACTGGCGCTGCTGGCGCAGCGTGCGCCGCTGCGCAAACTCGCTGCTCGCCTGCACCGGGCCCTTCATGTGGTCGGCGAACTTCTGGTCAGTGCGGTAGTCGGTGGTGTCGTCGGCGCCCTGCCGCTCGTCAGTCTCCTGCTGCTTCTTCACGCCCATGATGTCGCCCAGCTTGGTGCCCGCCAGCTCCCAGTGCTTGGCCTGCGCCCGCTTGCGCTCCTTCTGCTCGCGGTGCGCGCGCACCAGCGCCGAGCCCTTCCTGGCGACGGTGGCCATGTCCGAGGTGGGGTCGCGCACCGGCACCACCGGCTCCGGCTGCTTGGTGAACACGATGCGGCCGTCCAGGAACGGCGGCAGGATGTTGTGCACCATCAGGTGCACGCGCGCCTCGCTCTCCTCCTCGAAGTCGTCGTCGAAGTCGAGCCGCTGCACGACGCCCGAGCGCAGCATCCGGTTGGTTTCCCACATCTCGTTGTCCTTGTTGATCTGCCGCTGCTGCGCCGACATGCGCTTCTGGCGGCGCTCCTCCAGCTGGCGCTCCTTCTTCTGCGTGTACTCCTGGCTGACGCCAGCGAACGGGTTGTGCGTGTCGTCGTAGCCCTCGTCGAGGCCGTACCATTCGCGGTCGAGCCGCTTCTGCTCCTCCTCCCAGGCGGCGCGGTCCTCGTCGGTCATCTCGGCGACGGCCGGCTCGCCTGTGGCGGTGCGCGGCATCCAGGCGTTCTTCTTGTGCACGGGCGTGGGCAGCGGCGTGTCAGTGGCGCGCCGCGGCCGCCGCTCCGGCCAGTCGTCGCCGCCGCGACGCGACGACGGCGTCGGCAGGTCCCAGACGGAGCGGCGCGCCGGCGTCGTGTCCTCGTCGTCCCAGGCCGACCGCGACGGCGTGTCCTTGACCTTGAGCGCCGGCGTGGCCGGCGCGTCGCGGAAGTGCGCCGGCGTGCTGCGCGCGCTCCACTGGCCGTGCTGCGAGCGCGCCGATCGCTCCGACCGGTCGGAGCGCGTCGAGCGGTCGTCGCGGCGCCGCTCCGAACGATCTCGCTCCCGACGCCTGTCGCGGTCCCGGTCTCGGTCCCTGTCGCGGTCGTGGTCGCGGTCGTGGTCCCGGTCCCTGTCGTGTCGGTCGGCCCGGCTGTCGGCGTGCAGGCCGCCCTTGTCGCGGTGACGGCGGGCATCCTGGCGCTGCCGATAGGCTCCGCTGACACCACCGGAGTGGCTGGGCGTCTCGTCGGCCGGCGCACGGAAGTGCCGGCCACGCGCGTCGTCGTGCCCCTCGCGACCCCTGCTCGGCACGTCGTCCGACCCGCCAGCGGCCTCTACTTTGCGCTCACGTTTTTGGTCTTCCTCGATTTTCCGCTTGAGAGCCGCTAGCTTTTCCAGCCCGAGACCGCCCTTCTTCGGCGGATTCTGGATGCCTTCGCCATCCGGTCTCTTCCTGATGACTAGGCCACCCTTCTCAGTGCCTGCAGTGCCCTCCAGTCGGTGGATGGAATCCATTGTCAGGCCTCTGAAATACACAAAAATGACAATTGTCACGCCATGCCCTGCCATCAACTAGGAGTAGCTAGCACGGGTGGGATGTGGCAGAACATCCCACCTGTGTCATCCAAGCTCTGTCAAACACACAGTCTTGTAAAAATGTACATTCCAATGCTATCTTGTTTGCACTGTCATACAAAGCTTCTTTGCAATCATCTGTCAATAATAAAATGGTTTACAATACCTAATCAGGTAATGATATCGATGCATTGATGCACTTAAGCAAGTGTGTTGTTTTGATAATAATTGTTGGGGGGGGGGTAGTTGATCAAACATCAAACAGGTCCTTGAAACAAACACTGCATCAACAGCATACAGCAATGGGGTTATATTAGGTTAGGTTAAGGTTTTCTTTGGAGATGGAAACAATTTTAAACATTTTTTTATACTTTGATTTTTGTTCTCCAAAAACGGATTAGGCTAGGTTAGGTTATGTTTTTATGTGTATATTTAAAAGAAAAAATTGAAAATCTTCCTTTTCTTTAGCATTTTTTGCTTACATGGAAGGTTAGGCTAGGTTAAGTTAGGCTATGTTACACTTTTTCTTTCTCCTGAACAATATTCCTATATTACCCAACCCCAGGCCTCTTTTTGGTGTTATTTTGCGTGCCAACTGAAAAGTATGTATTTGCAGAGGAAATGAGTGGTAACATCATGTTAAAATCACCTTAAAGTGCAAATTTACCAAACAGATTGGCCATTTTGTACTCAGGTACTTATCCATATTTAAGTAAGTCTAGGTATATAGGCGAAACTGCAAAGTATGCCACTATTGATATGATCTTGTCAGTGTAAGGTCGGCAGCCAGAGGTGTGGCTGTGGTGCTGCAATTGGTACAAGGATGGGTACCTGGTGCTGGCAGGCTGATAATCCACTGACATTTCACACACAACTTAAAAAATGGGAAGAAAAGCACAACAATTTGAGAAACCCACAAAAATAGACAGTCTGCCACAATTTCCTCAGCTCATAGATCCAAAATTTTGGTATTATTGCAATTTGAACCAACCATAAGACAGGTTTTACAAACATTTTTCCTCTGTGAAGCATACAAAGGGCTAGGTTAAGTTAGGTTAGGTCAAGTTAGATTTGGTTAGATTACGTTAGGGTTTTGTTGTAAATCGGAACAATTTTCACCTTTTTAGGATTTATTTTTTTGATTTTTTCTTCAACCTCCATGAAGCATACAAAACAGTTAGGATTGGCAAAGTTTGGTTTGGGTAGGTTTTTGTTGTAAGTTAGATTGTTTTAAATGGGAATTTTTTAATGGATTTGTTTTTTCAAAAACAATTATAAAGTCATAAAGTGTTCAGATTTAATAAGAGGCACAAAGGCCCATCCAGGTGAAGTATGTAAAGGGAAGATGCCATAACCCTGGCAAAAGGACACCTATCACTCCAACCAGCACCACATCCCTAATTCTAAAGAATCCATCCAGCAACACCCCTCACACTCATCAATGCCTATCTACGTCCAGCCCTATTCACTATAACACATTTGGCTTAAGTGCCCTACCAATAAATTTCAGGCTCCATTCATGCCTGCTTAAAGGGGCCTGTACCATGCATGCCTATTTAGCATAAATATCACCCCATCCACCACTAGTTATAATTAAAAAACAAGATTTTACAGACTAAAAAAGTTGTCCACCCTATTTTTAAATACATCCATTCAGATTGACCTGATCTAGCCCTTTAATGATTTGATACATTTCAATCATATCACCCCTTAATCTCCTATACTTGAGGGAGTACATATCTAATGCCATAAGTCATTCTCCATATTCTAAGTTATCTAGTCCTCTGATAAGTCTAATGGTTTTGCACTGCACTCTTTCTTCCATATCTATGTCTTTTTTTATAAGTAGGGGTTCCACACCTGTGCAGAATATTCTAAGTGGGGTCGCACATAGGCCAGGCACAGTATTTTCATGACTTTGTTGCTATTATACAAGAAGCATGGGAGTATCCAAACACATTCTGCTTCCAGAACCCCTACATTTGGATGTTGCCCACATCACATTCAGCATGTGAATAACAAAATGATGGTGGTATTAGTAAGCAATGAACCTTTCTCTACTGAAATACTGTATGTCTGCTTGCATAGTTATACCTATTATTTGTATATGGAGCTAGTAAAGTCAGCAGGCACCATGTTCAGGCTTCCAAGAGCAGTCAGCTGAAGAAACCAATAAGGAATTGACCTCCAATATTTGATGGTATTATATGAAACCAACACACCTAAATCTCTTTCCTCTTCAATAACATCCAGTTTTTACCTCCCATTGTATATCTGAAAGTCTCACCTCCAGACCCCAGATTATAACCATACATTTTTCATAGTTGAAAGACATCTGCCATTGATCAGCCCATTTCTTTAGGTCTGCCAAGTCTAATTGAATATTACTAGATTGATCAATACTGTTAGCCACTCCTACGAACTTGATGTCATCAGCAAGTTCAGGAAAGCTTAGCTTAGTATATATTTGGCTTTTTCATGAAATTTTTGTTTTAGAAAACAAACATTTGGAAATTTTCAATTGCAACAAGAATTTGCTTTCTTACAGGGAAGGTTAGGTTAAGTTATGTAATGTAATGGGGACAGCAAAAAGTTCTTTAGTTTCTACAAGCTAAGTAAAGTTTCAAGCACAATTGGTCCACTGGAAGTAATTGGGACTATATTGAGTGAGGATGGTGAGATGGTTGAAGAGCTGAGCAAGCAGTTTAAATCAGTGTTTACATTGGAAGATGTGACTAATCTGCCAACTGTGCACCACAGTTCAGAAACAGGTGATCAGATCAACGATGTTGATATTATTGATAGTGATGTTATTTACAATTATATCAGGAAAATAAAGCCAAACAAGGCAGCAGGACCTGATGGAATTTATGCTAGGGTATTGTGGGAAGCTGAAAAGGAACTGGCAATTCCACTTAGTATATTTAGTAAATCAGCTCACAAAATGAAATTTGAACAGATTGTAAAAGGACAAATGTAGTTCCTATTTTCAAGAAAGGAGAAGGAGGAAAGTTGAAAACTATAGGTCAGTAAGCCTCGCATGCATAGTCTGCAAGGTACTCGAATCAATTATCAAGGATAGAATAGTTAGTTTTCTGGAAGGAAACAGATTGATTCAAGATACTCAACATGGGTTTAGAAAATGGCGATCGTCTCACCAATCTCTTGTACTTTTTGAATTTTGCTTCAGAAAATTTGATCAGGGAAATCAGGTTGATATAGCATATCTTGACTTTAGTAAGGCCTTTGACAAGGTACCCCATAAACAGTTAATGATGCAGCTTCAGGGCCATGGCATTGCAGGTAGCATCCTAAAATGGATAGAGTTGTGGCTTTCAGATAGACAGCAGAGTGATGCTAAATGGTACACAGTCATCATGGCAAAATGTTCTTAGTGGAGTCCCCCAGGGGTCAGTACTGGAGCCAGTATTGTTCATTATATTTGTAAATAACATTGAAAGTGGCCTAAGCAGTAAGGTTCTGAAATTTGCAGATGATTTCAAGGTCTTTAGGGCAATAACAAGACACAATGAGCAGGTCTTGCTGCAGAAAGACTTCGACAAGCTTGCGAAGTGTTCCAAAAATGGCAAATGAAATTGTATTTTGATAAGTGCAACATCATGCATGTAGGTAGCATATGAAGGTGCCATACTTGATGGGTGGCCAAGTACTATCTGTGACTCAGCAGGAGAAGGACTTAGGTGTTATTTTGAACACAAAATGGGGGGCATCAGAACAGACCGAAGAAGCCAGGCAGAAGGCAATAAGAATACTTGGGGCAATAAATAGGAATGTATCATACAAAAGTGAGGAAGTCATCAGGAAGCTTTACTGTGCATATGTCAGGCCACATTTGGAATACTGTGCCCAAGCTTGGTCCCCTAGTTACGAAAAAGATTGTTGGCTTTTAGAGAGAGTACAAAAGAGGGCAACAAAAATGGTTAATGGTATAAGCAACCTGGCATATGAGGAAAGATTGAAGAAATTGAATATGTCTTCACTTAGATATAGAAGGCTGAGAGGAGATCTCATTGAGGTCTTTAAAGTTGTTCATGGTCTGGAACAGGTATATCTCATGGAAATGTTTTAATTTATCAGAAATGATGCAATTAGAGGTCATCAATTCAAAATTAAAGTTAATCACAACAGGACAAGGTTAAGACAGTCTTTCTTCACCAACAGGGTAGTAGAACATTGGAACCAGCTGACAGAAACCATAGTCAGTAGCAGCACACCGAACATCTTTCAAAACAGCATAGACTAATCATTATAAGAATATAGGGCTTACTTTTCGGTAATCTTTACCTTTCGGCCGACACATACTACCAAGGTTAGTGATTTGTAGAGGTGTACAGTGGGGAACAGTGACATCACAGGAGTCAGGGAAGTGACGTCACAATGTCACAAGTGCCAAAAAATTTGCTTCGGAGGATTCTGGTTTTCCGGTTAGGTTAGGTTAGATTATATTATACTATGATACATTTTGAATATTATGCTACATTATCTCAGTCTAGGTTAGGTGGTAATCTTTACCAACACCCGACTCCTGTGACGTCACTTCCCTGACTTCTGTGATGTCACTGTTCCCCACTGTACACCTCTTTACAAATCACGAACCTTGGCAGTATGTGTTGGCCGAAAGGTAAAGATTACCTACTTTTCAGTATTCCAGGAAGGGCTGATCGACAGATTTGGTGGGCAACTGGTTCAGTGTCCAGAGTGCAACCAAGAAGGGCCCCTGCAGCTCATAGTTGCACTGACCTTTTATGTCTTTATGTAACTTTATTTTATATTCTTTTATTTTTATTGTTCTTTTTCTTTTCTTCTTTTTATCATTCTTTTAATCCATTCTTTTTTATTTTGAACATTACTTTTCATGCTCTATTACCCAACTCTGCACTACCCGGATTTTTGACATGCAGAACAATATCCTCCCAAGGAAATCATCATCTAATTTTTCTCATTTGCAGACTGAACTGGTGCTTTGATAGTTATTTGAGTTTTGGGGCACCTTGACTACTGAGGTCATTTTATGCCCTGCTTTGTGATAATTAATTGTTCTGTATAAGTGCTCAAGATTCACTGGAAAGTGTAAGCTGAGATTATGTCATTCTTTTCAAGAAATATATCCTCTCCATCCTCTATTCCCGAAAAGAAATCCACATCTAGGACTACAAAGCACAAGTCAAACTCTGATCATCATTATGATCACATCATTAGGCCATGGCGCTAATGATTATTAATTCATCAAAATACATGATTAGACCATGACTCTAATAAAGATTAAAACATGAAAATTCAGTGCCTGCCCAGTTCTGCTCACTGTTAGATGCAGCGGTGATCTTCAACAAGTGAAATACAATTATTTGACCCCCACTGCTTCAAGTTTCACTGACGCCGAAATTGGCGCACTTGTTGCATTTAAAGAAAGCAGATTAGTTGGTTTTACAGCGGCAATTTGCTCTCCCGAGCGCTTTCATCTTAAGTCATTCTGCTTACCTAAACATTCAGACATGAACTAAAAAGTAACGAAGAACATTTATTATTAACAAGAATTGATTTCACTCAATTTTTCAGCTTTTATTGACAAAACTTGTTTCTTGGTGGTGAGAATAAAACGATTTTAGACTGATTGTTTTAGTATAATTTTCCTTAAACCATTTTATATTCCGAAACCTATATCCCAGTTCGCGGCAGGGAACAAATCAGTCGGTGTAGAGCGTCCTACTCGTGGGGTGTGTTGTTAATATTTATTAGTTGTGCGGCGTGAGCATGTCGGCAGTATCAGGTATGGATTTATAACTTGGTTGACATCGATTAAGTGTACTTTGTTATCATTTTCGTACCGTTGCTAGGAAATTGGCTATAACCGCATCCTTCGCTAATTTAACCACAGCGCCAATTTGTCATCTGGCAGTCATCCGTCGGGCCAGATCCCGTAGACTGAGTGCAATCTCGACGTAAATTAGAAAGCGCATTGCAATTGCTGATATTCGTAAGTTTAATTCTACTTATTTCAGCAGCGTCAATAGTAAAACATATTTTGATATTAAAACTGATGCGAGAATTATATTTGGTGGTCGCTTTTAATTTATGCAGATCACTATGCCGGGTCTTCCCTCTATCTTGTTCCGAGACTACGGGACCTGGGAGCAAAGTTCCCAAAACCGACATTGTTTCGAGACTAGCTCTGACATCATTTACGCTTCTAGAAGAGGTGCAAATTTGTGTAATTTGAGCAAATGTCAACGTTATCATGCGCAACATAAAGACATAAAGACATAAAAGATCAGTGCAACTATGAGCCACAAGGGCCCTTCTTGATTGCACTCTGTACACTGAACCAGTTGTCCACCAAACGTGTTGATCAACTCTCCCTGGAATACATAAAAACAAGCCCCCTATTCTTATAATGATTGTCTATGCTGTTCTTAAAGATGTTCAGTGTGTTGCCACTGACAATGGTTTCTGGCAGCTGGTTCCAGTGTTCTACTAACCTGTTGGTGAAGAAGGACTGTCAACCTTGTCCTGCTGTGATTAACTTTAATTTTGAATTGATGACCTCTAATTGCATCATTTCTGTTAAATTCAAACAGTTCCCTGAGATAACCCTGTTCCTGACCATGAACAAATTTAAAGACCTCGATGAGATCTCCTCTCAGCCTTCTATATCTAAGTGAAAACATATTCAATTTCTTCAATCCTTCCTCATATGCCAGGTTGCCCATACCATTCACCATTTTTGTTGCCCTCTTTTGTACTCTCTAAAAGCCAACAATCTTTTTCATAACTAGGGGACCAAGCTTGGACACAATATTCCAGATGTGGCCTGACATGCACAATAAAGCTTCCTGATGACTTCCTCACTTTTGTATGATACATTCATATTTATTGCCCCAAGCATTCTTAGTGCCTTCTTCCTGGCCTCTTTGGTCTGTTCTGATGCCCCCAATTTTGTGTTCAAAATAACACCTAAGTCCTTCTCCTGCTGAGTCACAGATAGCACTTGGCCACCCATCAAGTATGGAGCCTTGATATGCTGCCTACCTACATGCATGATTTTGCACTTATCAAAATTACATTTCATTTGCCATTTTTCGGACCACTTCACAAGCTCGTCTAAGTCTTTCTGCAGCAAGACCTGCTCATTGTGCCCTGTTATTGCTCTAAAGACCTTCAAATCATCTGCAAATTTCAAAACCTTACTGCTTAGGCCACTTTCAATGTTATTTACAAACATAATGAACAATAGTGGTCCCAGTACTGACCCCTGGGGGACTCCACTAAGAACATTTTGCCATGATGATTTTGTACCATTCAGCATCACTCTGCTGTCTATCTGAAAGCCACAACCCTATCCATTTTAGGATGTTACCCACAATACCATGGGCCTGAAGCTGCATCATTAACCGTTCATGAGGCACCTTGTCAAAGGCCTTGCTAAAGTCAAGATATGCTACATCAACCTGATTTCCCTCATCAAATTGTTCTGTAGCAAAATTAAAAAAGTCCAAGAGATTTGTGAGACACGATCGCCCTTTTCGAAACCCATGTTGAGTATCTTGAATCACTCTGTTTCCTTTCAGAAAACTAACTATTTCATCCTTGACAATTGATTCAAGTACCTTGCAGTCTAGTGATGTGAGGCTTCCTGACCTATAGTTTTCAACTTTCCCTCTTTCTCCTTTCTTGAAAATAGGAACTACATTTGCCCTTTTCCAATCGGTTGGAATTTCATTTTGTGAAACTGATCTACAGCGTAGATGTTTTTTTTTATTAGAGACAACAGGGTATGCTGAGAGACGGAGGAACTTCGGGAATACCTATTCGAAGGAGTCCTGAACACGTTGAAACGTCACGGCGGTTGCTACAATATTGGGCAGATTTTGATCCCAGATCACGTTGGTTCAGGACCAAGATAGAGCGAATATCCCTGGCCTATCCCTGCCTGGGTTAAATTATAAGCGAACAATGAACATAATTATCACAACACTTTCAATAATTAAATAATTTGTACCAGCGACACTGCTGAAATAGGAATAATTAAACTTGCGAATATTAGTAAGCATAGGCGCACCGGAGGGGGAGGGGCCAGGGGGCCCGCCCCCCACCCCCATGAGACCAAAGTGCCCTTTTGGCCAAAAGTGCCCTTTTGACCGAAAAGTGCCCTCTTGGCTGGAATGTCCCAAATTTAGCCCAAAAATCACCTGCCTTATGTGCCCCGCCTGTGCCAAAGGTGCCTTCTTGGCCGGAATGTCCCAAATTTAGCCCAAAAATCACCTGCCTTATGTGCCCCACCGTGCCAAAGGTGCCCTTTGGGCCCAAAACTGCCCTTTGGCCTAAAATGACATTCCCCGTGCCCTTTCCTGTCCTATGCCTGTCCCAATTAGGTGCCCTTGATCTAAAAGTGCCCTGTGCCTTGTGCTGTACCGTGAACTCTGCCGCCCGTGTCCTGCCCTATGCCTGCCCGTGCCTGCCCTATGCCCTGCCCTGTGCCCTGCCCTGTTCCGCCCGTGCCCTGCCTTGTGTTCTGCCCTGTGCCCTGCCCTGTGCCCTGCCGTGCCTGCCTTGTGCCCTGCCGTGCCCTGCCCGTGCCCTGCCCTGTGCCCTGCCCTATGCCCTGCCCTGTGCCCTGCCCTGTGCCCTACCCTGTGGCCTGTGCCTATAGGCGCACCGGTATGTGGTGCCCAGGGGGCTCGGCTTCCTCTCCCTAGGTCGAGATCGAGAAGTGTCCCTCGGCAGAAAGTGCCCTTTTGGGTTTGGGCGCAAAAGTGCCCATCGGCCTTGGCCTAAACGATCGAATGATACATACCTACCCCGCCTACCCCTAGGTTCGGCGTAAAAAATGTATCAGCCTCCCAAAAAATCCTTGCTTAAATCTCACTTTTCAGTGTTCCATCAGTGAACAGCTGGACTTTCTTGCGCGTTTGCCCTGGGACATCTCGCAGAACATGGGTTTCTTATTAAAAATTATATTCAGTCAATTTACGCGCCAAAATTGTAGCGGCCTGAAGCTCTATTCAAGGCTGAGGCGGGCACAAGCACGATGTTAAGCACGATGGCATACATTTGCACTTTATGTTTATAGGTACCTACACCACCCTGAAACTATAAATCACTGGGCTGTTATGTCTCAAGCTTATGTACCTTCTTCAGTATGCGCATGCATAACCCTCCTCAGGTGTCTGGATAGCAGTAGCTCAGGCCCTTAGAAAAAAGTACCTACCTGCGTACCTGTAGCTATCTACCTGAACCTATTATGAAACACCCTTGGTTCGAGATAGCACTTTTAAAGGCTGTGAATGCTCCAGAGCCTAGTTTCCCACCTACCTCTATTCTGGTTGCCTTTCAGTAGAAGGACAGATTAACTGCAGGCTACAATAAGTAGGGAGGTACCTACCTAGTTGCACTGATATCAAGGACTTGGTGCTGGGGAGGGGCAATCAGGGCAATTGTCCCTTAAGTGAAGCCTCTGTGGGCCCTTTTGAGGTTCCATGATTCATAATCGGGCATCCCCGGTTGCCTGCAACAAATGCAGCGAATTGTGACGGAGGAATTGTGACGGAGGGATTGTGACGGAGGAATTGTGAGCAGGTTGCATGTTTTTGTAAATATTATTGTAAATACAAGGGTTCGGTGCTATAACATATAATGTGTCCCATGGAAAATTCACGCTCCCCCCGGTCAGCAAACCTTCCAGTGTGCCCCGGGCCGCAAAGTGCTCTTTTGGAGTCGGTCAAGTGCCCTTTTGGAGCCGGCCAAGTGCCCTTTTCGGTCCGCCCCCCATTGAAAAATCCTGGGTGCGCGCCTGTTAGTAAGTAATGATAAGTTTCCCGGTTCAAGTGGAGACTCCACTCAGCTCTCATAGTTCAACGCATGGTGCCAGATAACAACATTAGCGCAATCGTTAAATTGGCGAGGAGTGCGGTTAAAGCTTTTTTTCCAGGGCAACAAGAAATTAAACAACGACAAAGCCATACTTCATTGATGCCAGCCAAGTTTTTACATCTATGCCTGATACTCCTGACATGCTCACACCGCCAAAACAATACATATTCGCACCACATCTCACAAGTAGGATGCTCGTACAACGACTGATTTGATAGATGGCTTAACTCAAATGCTACCAGAAAACTCTCCATCTAACATCGTTTCATTCGTGTCCACTACCAACACCAAGTCCTCCCGTAGGTTGGCAGTCAGAAGAAAGAAGAGCTTCAGGAAGGTCAAAGGTTCGACGAAGCCGAACCTGCAGCAGCAGAAGCAAGATATCCAGAGCATCCTCGATGCTCGATCCTCGATGCTCTCCTGCGACTCGAGAAGGGAATCCGCCCACACCAAATCCCCAACTTCTCTCTGTCTGCCAGCTAACCTTTATCCCCCGGAGGAAACCTACGGTGACGCGTCCACTGCTCTGGGCCAATGCGGCCGAGGCAGGCGCCAGAGGGCGTACATGCCGCCGCTGTCTGCGTTAATGCCATGGCGAACATGCTTGCGTGTGACCACAGCCACGCTGCGGCTGGTGTGCAGCACACTACACGGCATCCGACTGCGCATCAACCGAATGGAGATGTGTAGCCTGAGATGGGCCACATCCCGCCACCGACCCCGACTGCCCCAAGTACGCATTCGAGAGGGAGGTGTGGCGGTATGCGACAGCTCACAGCGTGACAAGCACGCCGGCACCTGTGCAACGCCACCTACTCCCCCACCTCCACTGCCACCTCCTCCACATCCAAAGCCACACCATCCCACACCGCGTCTGTCGCCCGGTGCAGATATGCAGCTGCACTTTCCTCACCTAGACCCACACCTAGTCCAGCACCAGCACCCACCCAGCCTACCAACCCACCAGCAGCCGGCTCCTGGAGTCCGGCACACTTCCCTCCTCAACGCCCCTCCTCGACATCACTGCTCCCCCCCCCATACTCTTCCCACGCTATCTCATCACAGACCCGGCCTCCTGCCACACCCACCCCACCCCAGACCCGACCTCATCCCACTTCCACTCTACCCTCAGATCTAGACCTGGCCTCCATTCTCTCCCTCACCGGTAACCCCCATCCCTCATAGGACCTGGCCGTACCCCTTCACCACCCTGACCCCGGATGGCCTGCTTCCACCCAACCACCCTAACGCATTCCCATCACTCCCTCCCGCGGGCCCCGGCCCTTGTCCCACCTATCCGGCCGGCTCAAATCAAGGCCAAATGGCAAGGCCACCTCAGCCGCCACGCAGATCGCCCACAAGTCACCATCTCCTCTCAGGCAAACATCAACACCACCTCCTGTTCTACCACCCAAACCCATTCCAAAACCTCGTCCGATGCCGCCACCCAGATAAAGCCCACCACACCTGCCAAACCCATCCAGCCCGAACCCATAACCCAAGACCAGCAAATCCCGAACGAACCTACCTCGCCTCCCAAGCGCAAACCCAGCACCCGTCGCAACACTATTCCATCATCTCCCAGAACCCGTATCACTAGAGCAGGCAGCCAGTTCCACCTGACTCACCACACACAAGCCTCACCATCCACCGGATCCAACCTTCCCACCCGCGCCAACACGAGACCGACACCACCCCAGTGTAGGAACACCAACAGACACTAATCACGTTCGGCAATGGGTCTTTTCCAACAGTGGAATATCGGTAGTCTTCCGGGCAAATTCATAGAATTTAAACAGAATGACTACAACAAAAACCATTACTCCAAGAAGCTCACTTTCTAGATTCAGACTCTATTTGGTACAGTATTTCAGGTTACACTTGTCATGTTGTCGACACCGCAAACGGTTCACCTCTGAAATGGGGCGCAGCCACACTCGTAGCTAACAGAATACCTTATCGTCGATTAGCGTTAAGTTCTCCTAAACTGCATAGCGGTCATCCTCAAAATTGCCCATTGCCAAACCACAGTCTATGAATCTCACCTTCATTTGCAACCCCCACACCAAAGGAGCTGAGCGACTTGCTGCTTCCGGCTCCCCCACCAGTTCTCATTATGGAAGACTTTGACGCCAAATTCGGTAACCGACTGTACCTTTGTGTGGACAGCGTGGTCTATAATCGCTCTCCCTTTTCGGGGCCGTGTGTGATTTCTTAGAAACGCTGTGGCGACCAGGCGTGTTGCTTTGTATAGTTTCGAGGGGACAAGTGCCCCTCAATGTTGGCTTTGCCCTCCAATAATTTCAGCTTTTAACATGGGACCCTATGGAGTGTGCCCCCAATCAATGTGGGCCCGCCCAGTGCCTTCATGCATTGTGCCCCCCCCCAAATAATATACAGAACTCAACACCCGTGGTGGTTACCATAATGCATAATTATGACGGCTATCATAAGTTGAACATCGTGATAACCTGAACGAAATAACGCTATTGATCAGGGAAGGATGCCAGTTTTTTTAACTGCTCCACTTATGTGATACGCTTGCAGTGATGGGCAATGTTCCAACATAATTACTGCATTTAGACGCATTGAGCAGAAAACAACAAATTGAGCGACCTTTCCAGCGAAAAGGGTTGTTAGAAGGATTGCAACTTCGCAATAGCAAATCCATGCAGGTTTCCAGTCTCCTACTTCATTCATCAGCAGCACGGGACATGGATCTATGGGGTTGCATGGATCTATGGGGTTGCAAATACGATGAAAACCACGATCACAACTGTTTTAACCACTAGGAACTGCATACTTAGATAAAGACGGAGATTGATTAATAGATTTCAAGGCCCGATCAGCTAGAAGCCGATTGGCTATGTATTTCATGAAGTCATGTCTGCGTTCCGTCTGTGACGGCTAGGAATAACCAGATATAACGAGTGGTTTAATATGCACGAAACGCGGGTATTTATGGCATTGTATTGATCAAGACTATGTCAGATGATTGCCTGAGCGGCTGTTGGTGAATCCATTGATGGATATATTTAACTGATACCTATGGTGGATTCCTGACCTCGAACCAACCGCATGACAACTGTAAACCGGAGGCGGAGGTCTCGGGATCTGCATGTCAATATCGTTGCCAGAAGAATCGAGAATCGGCGGAGAAGGCAGAGGGATCACGACAGAACGTACTTAACCAGCCTGAATTAAAATCACAACTGGAACGAAGAGAGAAGTATTTGGCACCAGTATGTCACAATACGTCCATGTGAAATTCACTCAAGCTCTTCTTGAGTGTGCTCTTCAAACCAAACTGAATGAAATTGGCCAAAACCGCCATATGGAATGGGCCATTCCACGACAAATCGACAAGTGAAAGGGCCAAAATAACACTCCTATATTTTATACTTCGATGAAAATATTTGTGTGGGGTTATCTGATGAGCCGAATCCAGCTGTGCCATTTTTAGAAATATCAGGTCAACGGTCAAGGAGTTATAGCCTCGGGAATTTTTGAGACGTCACCTAACACGGGTGTCTTTTCATGTCTTCAGGTCAACTCAATAATACAACTCTACATATCCGCTCAAAATTATGCGTATGTAGTCGCTGGGTCCGAATTCCAAACACGTATGACAGATTTCGAGTTCACACCACGCGGGCGGACCGCACGTCCGCCCGCGGTCAGCTTTATTCTCCCTCTCCTCGCGGCCGGGGTATTTCGGCGCGAAACCAACAAGCCAATGGGAGGGCACGCGTCGCCAAGGCGACGAGCGGGACCATGACGTCACCCGTCTACACATACATGGTTGATTTCGCGCTAGACTATCGTGACCTGTATGAATATGTATTTAGAACGGTATATTGCTGAAATACAAGGCTTTTGGAGTTCGAGGCACGTGATGGGATGATAATGTTAGTCATCTGATCTTGAACATTGTGTTGCACAAGTGTTCTACCTCGTGAGGTCAAGGGTTAAGCAAAATGACATAAATGTTTCGAAATTGTGGTAGATGATTTATGAGTTATACCTTACCATGAATTACAAGGAGAGAAGCATCCAAAATATAGCAATCACATTCCGATAACCGAGAAACCATTTGTACAACCATTTATTACATCGCGAAAAAAAAAAAAACGAATGTAGTGAAATATCAGGAAGGGTACAAACAAGGGGCGGCACCGTGTTTGGATGTCCAGTGCTCACTGCTCACTCTCGCTGAATATGATGCCTGTGAAGCGAGGAAATGTCTGAGGGTGTCGGACGCAGTCAAGGTGAAAGTAAAACTATTTGATGAGTCGGATCAGATCAGCCGGATGTGTCTCGGCAAGACCGACCGTGTCACGGTGCGACAGGTTGATGGAACCAAAAGTAGAGTTCAGAAAAGGCTTGCTTTGGAAAATTTGTGTGAGATATATGATCTATACAAACAAAACTCTGTAAACCCTCGCACCGGCTTCTTAACTTGTGCTACCCTTTATCCGAAGCATTGCGTCTCGGCAGGCAGCAGTGGGACGCACTCGGTGTGCATGTGCACTTATCATCAAAACCCAAAACTGCTCATATCCGCTCTCGGCCTTCCAGGTCTCAAATACCGTAACCTCCTCGATCACGCTGTATGTGGCATGTATGTGTATGTGGTACACTGAAAACCGTGATTGCATGATGCACAACTGTGAGGACTGCCCTGGTGAAGACGGGGTGATCAACGTTCGAAGGATTCTCTTCGCGGACAATCAGGAGAAGAGAGTGAAGGTGATTTAGCGCCAGATGATGACATGGATAATTATATTAGGTTCCAACAGTGGATGAGCACGCATCGCTGTACACTCGCAGAAATAGTTTAGACCAAAGAGGGAAGCATGCGATATTTCAGCCAGCAAACCGTGAAGCTGATCAAACACCACTTTGTGGCTGACGAACAAGGCCAGCACTTCACCTACGCAAAGGTTATTGCCAAGGAGGGCAGAGTGATTGCCTAGTATGATTTCGCCGAAAATTATTCATTTGTAGTGCAGGATGTAGCTCAAGGCTTCCACTGGGATTCGTCCCTGTGTACGGGGCACCGGGTGCCCCGTAGGGTGCCCGGCACCCGTTTGTAGTGTACTGGCGTGAGGACGAGGTGCTGTGCCATCAGAGCTACTGCTGTATCTCTGACGGCACAAAGCACAACAGTACCCTGTGAGTGGCTATTTTGTCACATCTCATGGCATGGACGCTTAACAACCAGATATTGACGGCGGAGGACATGTTTCAGTATCTGTCGCACAAGGTATATTAGCCAGCTGCATCAAATCCATATTTGTATCAAAGCAGGAGGCAATGAACGCTGCGACCCACCTGACCGAGCGCTTCCCGAAAGCCATCACGGTGAAAGGAACACAGGGGTACCACAAGTTTGCACCAGTGACCCACAGCACCGTAATAGTTCATGAACTGCCTACCGATGCGGGGCGTGTGTTAATGGAAGATGGGTGAAGTGAGACGTGCTGGGGTGCGCGCTGATACAGATTGTGTTTATTAATATTATCGCAGTGACAGATTGTCAGTCTGAACTGGGATTCTGACAAGGTGTGGGATGATCTGCACCTCTCTAGATCATTGCATTGCATCGCAATATAATGCTGTACTGTAACAATTTATTGTATTGCATTACATTGTGTAATCATGTTACTTTATTTTATTACACCGATGTAGACGGCTCATGATCCAATGAGATTCATTTCAGGCTCAGCATGTGTCAATTGACGCGTCCGCGCCAAATTTGTTCTCAAGCAGTTCAAGATGAATGGGATTACTCATCCCATCACGTTCCACGAACATCAAAAGGATTGTATTTAAGTAATATGCTGTTCTAAACCAATATTAAAATCAGGCCACGATAAACTAGCGCAAAAACAACCATGCATGCTTAATTTTGAACTGATGTTTAGATTTTTAGGGGCAAAACCCAATTTTGTTATTCGCTTCGAAAGATAATATATCGGACTACATTTCTGCACTTTTTAAAATCGCATTGTTACTGTCCCGATAGTTAAAGTAGGTCACGTTACCTTAGGTCACGACATCACGATTTCAATTGGTTCCTAAGCGAAAATTAGGAGCCAAAAGACGCAGTGGATTATTGTGAGTTCAACGATATATACTTTTGCACAATTCGGATTATTCTTCATTGTATTAAGGACCTCAAAAGACACCTTTGTTTGGTGACATCTCAGAAATGCCCGAGGTTATAACTCCTCCACCGTTGACCTGACCATTCTTTAAAAATCTTTCTTCAAATCTTTCTTTATCTTTCTTTAAAAAAAATAGCACAGCTGGATTCGACGCACCAGATAACCCCACAAAAATATGTTCATCAGAATATAAAATATTAGGTGTTGTCAAGTTGTCGTGGAATGGGCCTAGAGAGAAAATGCACATAATCTGATGTCCACTTCATATGGCTGCAGATCCGGGGTGGGTTGTGATGGTTCAGACCCCCTGGTTGGTGCCTGCTAATGCTAATTTCTCATTTACAC
Organism: Ashinkailepas kermadecensis; assembly: GCA_034440615.1. Classification (NCBI taxonomy): domain Eukaryota; kingdom Metazoa; phylum Arthropoda; class Thecostraca; family Neolepadidae; genus Ashinkailepas; species Ashinkailepas kermadecensis. The sequence continues at coordinate 126,068 of JAOTOM010003367.1, read as the reverse complement.
TTATCAATCTGAACATTTTCGGACCAGAACATCTTTACTACTTATGCACTGCATGAAAGAGCACTTATGAATTACAGTGTGAGCACGCGACGTGTGCAATATCAACAGGAATGACACAAGAAATTGTACAAACGTATTCCACCACTATTGCAAGCCGTTCCCACTTGCAACACCAAAACCAGTGCTGTTCAGAAAGAGCGGGCAATGTTATGAGAAACTAGTCTCATTCACCTATAATGGATGGTATGCTTCAATAGTTTTCTGTACAAGGATGGACATGGTATGATTTACAGATGTGATAATTAACTTGGTGGTATTCCACTGCGATATTTCATTTCATTACTGGGGATTGGATGCATCGCATGCACGGTGCGCAAGAAGTCATTGCAGCTCAAAACACCGCTCTTCGAGTGCGCACTAATGTCAATGTTTTCCATATTCTTCCAGTGTTAACGAACGCATATCCTTTGCCTAGACTTACCCTGATTCTTTATGATGCTGATTCAGTCCCACTCCCCTCTTCATGCTTTTCAATCTCAATTGCTGTTAGGAGTAGCTCTACGAAACTTGGTGGCTGTTCATAGCTTTCATGTACTCATGGTGTCATAATGTCAACTATTTGTTTCGACATGGCTGAATCTACAGCAGGACCATCCATAACAAATCGACAAGAGCATAACAACCAATATTTTATATTTTTATTAAAATCATGGTGTGGGGTTATCTGATGCACTGAATCCAGCTGTGCCATTTTTAGAAAGATCAGGTCAATGGTCAAGGAGCTATAGCCTCTGCCATTTCTGAGATGCCACCTAACAACGGTATCTTTTGAGGTCCTAAAAACAATGAAGAACAATCCAAATTATGCAAAAGCATATATCGGTGAACTCACAACAATCCACTGCATATTTTGTTTATTGCTCAAATTTCGCTTAAGGGTTCTTTGAAATCGTGACATCGTGACCTCAAGTCACATAACCTAATTTAACTTTCGGGACAGTCACATTGCGATTTGAAAAAGTGCATAAATGAAGTTCGATATTTTATCTTTCGAAGTAAAACATAAAAATAGTGTTTTGCCCCTAAAACTCTACATATCCGTTCAAAATTAGGCATGCATGGTTGTTTTTTGTGCTAGTTTATTGTGGCCTGTTATGATATGTGTTCAGAACGGCATGTTACTGAAATACAAGCCTTTTGACGTTCGAAGCACGTGAGGGGATGAGAATGTTCGTCATCTGATATTGAGTGTTGTGTAGCACAAGTGTTCTAACTCGTTGTGAGGTCAAGAGCTACACAGAAATGGCAGAATTGCTTCCGAATTGTAGTACGTGGCCCATTCCTCGACAAATCGACAAGTGAAGGGGCCAAAATAACAGCCTACACTTCATATTTCAAGGAAAATACTTATATAGGGTAAGGTTGTGACTATAATCCAGATCATAGTTAAAATAATGGTTTTTCGTTAGGTGTCAGATATCGAAACGAGCAGGGTAGGATGTCGAAATTTGCCATGGAATTAGTGTCATTTAAAATGCTTTTCACGTCTTTCAGACTCAAATTATAGCCAATGGTGTAGGTACTTATGACTGTACCTTTATCATTTGTGTTGATATTCATGATTTAGGAAGAACCACATTCGGGACAGGAATATTAATCATATGCTATAAGCTGGCATTGCACGTCATATCACATTACATATAATCCCTTTACCTGAAATTGTGTTGCGAAACATCCGTGTATCACCATTCTTTATCGAGAGCATAGACATAATACTTATAAGTAAGATACTGTTAGAAAGGAGACATGGAGACTTCACAAGCATGCATCAACGAGCAGGATGTCAATACTTCTTGGAAAAGGATGTCGATCAAGTATTCAAAAAGTGGTATATTCCACCCTATTTCACGAATAATTTATCACTGATCCAGATGCTATGCAATTTTTACAAATATCGGAGCAACGGCTAAGGAGTTATAGCCTCGGACATGTTTGAGTGGTCACCGAACTCTTTGGAGGCCTGGGACTCAATGAAGAGTAACACAAATTGCACAAAGCTACATGTCGTTGAACTCGTCATGATCCACTGCATCTTGTGTCAATTTCGAAATATCTGTTCACGCGTTTTTTGAAACCGTGAACTTGGGACATCAGATAACGTGACTTAGTTTGACCTTCGAGACAGTCACAATGCTATTTTGAAAATGCAGAAGCGACGAAGGGTGATGTGTGAAATCCTAGATCGTCACTTGTAGGTAGAAAAGAAACATCAATGTTTTCACATTATACAATATATTTCTGCACCAATGCCAGCATATCAAAAATGTACGATCATATTTCACTGACAACACTGAATGGATTATAACTCCGCCAACCACTGTGATATCAACTTTCTGGTGTTTCAAACCCCACATTCTGGAAACGGAAAGATGAACGTCATTGACTGAGTAAGCGCATTCGTCGTGAACTGTTTGACAACAAATTTGGCGCGGCCGCATCATTGAGACATGTTGAGCCTGAAATTAATGGAATTGGATCGTGAGCTGTCTACATCAGTGTAATAAAATAAAGTAGCATAATTTCACAATGCGATGCAATACAATACGGTGTTCCAGTACAGTACGATAATGTACTGCAGTGTGATGATCCACAGATCTGCAGATGATCCCATACCTTGTCAGAATCCCAGTTCAGACTGATGATCTGCCACTGCGATAATATCAATCAACAAAATATGTATCAGAGCGCACGCCAACTCGTCTCACTTCACTCAACTACCATTAACACACGCCCCGCATCGGTCGACAGTTAATGAACTATTTCCGTTCCGTGGGTCACTGGTGCGAACTTGTGGTACCCCTGTGTTCCCTTCACCGTGACGGCTTTCGAGAAGCGCTCGATGAGGTGGGTCGTGACGTTCTTTGCCTTCTGCTTTGATACAACTATGAACTTGATGCCGTTGACTAGCTTGTGCGATAGATACTCAAACATGTCCTCCTCCGTCAGTACCTGGTTGCTAAGCGGGCGCTTGAGGCTCTTTTGAGCGGCGGCACGCTTGGCTGTATCCCCAATACCGTCGTAAGCGCTCTTGCCATGAGATGCGACCAAAAAATGCCACTCACAGGGTACCCCAAAACATGTCTGACGGTAACACATTGATGCAGGTATACTTATTCGCATACTCCTTCTTTTAAATAATTTTTTTTTGGGTTTTATTTTTTGGGATAGGCGGTTGGAGGAACGTATGCACCATGTTGTATTCGCTTTGTGCCGTCATTGATACAACAGTAGCTCTGATAGCATAGTACCTCGTCCTCGCGCCAGTACATTACAAACGGGTGCACCGTACACAGGGACGAATCCCAGCGGAAGCCTTGAGCTACATCCTGCACCACAAATGAATAGCTTTCAGCGAAATCGCACTGGACAATAGGGTGCGTCGAGAATGACAAAACCCAAAAATGCAGAGACGGGTGGGGTGGAAAAGATGAAATGAAGTGTCCTGAACACCGCTGTGCAAAAAAATCAAACATTTTAAATATCTAGCTGTTCAATATGGCGACTTTTAAAGTCATTTTTCGGCCAAAATCACGAATTTCAACATAAAGTGCACTAAAGACACAAGCGTTTCTACAGTTTCAAAATGTATACAATTGCATTAGATTTGATTGAAAAGCATCGTAGAAGCAGCATTTATTGAAAAAAATGGAATATGTTGTATTGCCTATGATAAAAATGACACTCAAATGTACCAATTGTTTCGTTATTTTCTGTGCCAGAGTCCAGCCACATCCGAGCAATGATCTCGGAGCTAAGGACAAACTAATGACGACCACTAGGTAAAGGACGAGTGGTTTTTACAGCGGCGGATCTTGAAAATCGCCAAAAGGAGTCACCCCTAGTAGGGGCCCGGCCTTAATCCAAAAATGCCCGTGTGCCAAAGACAACAGTAAAAATCACCCGACAAAGGGCAACGTGCTAATAAAAACAATTAACATAGTTACCTATATATGTATACATATATATATATGTTTTTGATGGCTGCAGAGTGCGTATCTGTCTGGACACCTCTCATGCATTTGCGCGTTACGTGTATGTAAGTTCGCTCATTTCATCATATCGGCTGCTGCATGGAAAAACACGACGAATATTTGCAAACATCTTATTATGCATTATCAAGATACGGTAGGTATCATGTGGGCAATAGGCATCTTTCAACCCAGTCTCGTTCCCGCATTCACTCTAGACCTAGTTCTAGTGCATCATCTGCATGACATCCTTCTTGCTGGTGAACTTGGGCATCAATTCTCGGTGTCTGTCCGAGCTCGGATGAACCCGTCTCGTCGTTCGTAGCCGAACACCTGCTTAGCTGCTGCAGTGACCTCTTTTACGCACCGCTCTATGGCCTGGCCATGGACGGGGAACGGTGTTACTTCCATTGGGGTATCAGCAAACTGTAGCAGCTCGCTCGCAGGGATGTCAGAGGTGAGGACTGGTTCGTGGGCGTTGTCCCAGCAGATGAGGTCTTCTAGGGTCTCAGCTTGGAAGTTTAGGCACGGATGCCTTCTGAAGCGCACTCGGGTGTCCCCGGTGTTTTCGCCGTTTCGAATGTCTAGGATCTTAGTGACAGCGAATCTCCGTTCCTGCACGTCATTGCTGCTCAGCATTGTCTGCAGAACCATCTCCGAGTGAGCGTACCACGCTGAGCTCTCTACATAGGGATGCACCAGCTTCTGGACGGTGTTGGTTTGGTGCCCGAGTAGTTTTAGCTGGTGAAGAACGTGCCGCGGCCCATCCAGCCAGGTGTGCTCTACCTTTATCCGAAACCAGCAGGGATAGTAGACCCCACGATGAAGGTGACGATGAGTTTCAGGTTTCCAAAGGCGACAGTGTCGCGCAGACCATGTTCGCTCACGTAGAGTCGCATTAGTGCGTTAGCCGTAGTGAGCCAACGGCTGTGGCAGATCGGCCCAGTCTTCATCTGCGCGAGATCATGAGGAAGGTCGCCGCTGGTGATCGCAGCGACCATCCTGTGGCCGTATTTCTGATCTTCATTCAGGTTCCGCATTACGTCATCGCTGAGAGGCACTAGTTTCGCGTCAGCGCTGACGTGTATCGGCGTGAAGGTTTTGTTGGTCTTCAGGTCATTGACACAACCCAACATCTTGCCCAAGGGACCACTCCAGCCATGTGTCGACGTCGTCTTACCACCCAGGCCTGTGATTAGATGCCTTAGAGGGAGTTCGTTGGTGTGCAATGCACATATGAGCCATATCAAACGCCTCCCAAGCTTCTCTTCCAAGAAGTGGATGGCACCTCCCTGCCAGCCGGTGTTGAGGTTCGTCGAGTCCGCTCCAACGGCCAGTAGCGTTTCATCAACCCCATGGTCTGAGAGCCATTGAGTAGGCCGTTTGCGAGCTGTTCAGCTGCGGAGGTGGTAGGAGAACCCTTCAGGAGTAAAATGATATAGATACTTCCCGCCTGGTTCCGATATCACTGTGTAGTGATCTTCCCTGATCAGGTCTGAGTAGAATCTGCCGGTTTCTTCTTCGTACTTCATCACCCTCGTCTCGTCTCTGCGGCCATCAAAGAATATGCAGGTGATGAAATCTTCCTTCACCTGTGCCTCGTCGTGTGCCTGGTGAGCCTTCATCACTGAGCTCCGAGCTCGGCGAACCTTACTCTGGTCCACCAGCAGGTACGATTTTCTCCTGTCTAACTCTCCGCTGTCGATCAGGTCCAAAAGATAGCCACTGGCGATTGCGGCGGTCGCCCGGGGCGACACGCCGTATCTGATGCTGGCCAGAGCTGTCTGAGGAATGCTGACCGTGTCTTGCGGCTGCTGGACGGGTGGCTGCTGGGATCCCCTTGTGTATCAGTGTCTTCCTCAGGTTCCAAGGACTCAGAATGACTTTGCTGCTTCTCTGTCGCTTGTTTCTTCTTCTCCGCCTGCTGCTTTCGTTCTTCATCTAGCTTCCTTTTCAAGGCCTGATTCTGACGTTTTGTTTCTTTCCGGTCCGCACCGGCTATCTGCTGCTTGCTGAGCTCACCTGATTTCTCCCTTTGAGCAAGGAGGAAAGAAAACTCCAGTACTGGAATTTTGCACTCTTTGGGGCACTTGCATGAAATGTGGGCGCCATACTCACATCCCTGGCATGCAGATTCAGGACAGCGGGATATGGGGCACCGACACCGTGTGATATCGAAGAGTTTATCAAGAGTCTCAGAAAACTTGTCTGCTGGGGATGTTGAACACCTTCCATTGACGATGTCACGAGCCATTGTCCATGCTTTTCGCATTCGCTCCTTGATGGTACGATCCGACGCGATAACAGGTGGCGTGAACTGAGCGTTAGCCCTCTGCCACTGTGTGAGTAGAGCGGGGAGAGCATCTCTGACGATTTCATCCGTCGAGTAGTTGCGGTAGTTGGTTTTGTCAACTAGCAGCTTCTGCTCCTGGATCTGTAGCATGTACCGAAGCACGTCTCTGAGTGTTGGTAGCTCGCTTGGAATTAATGGTCGCCCCTTTCCCAAGTACTCGCCGATATTAGAGGCCGGCGCACAGCTCCTGGTCACTGGCCCCGCTCCGGGGCTGGCTTCCATGACAGGACTCTGAAAAAGGAGGAGAATACGTGTTCGAGGAGGTGGAGGAAAGCGTAGAGGAAAGGGTGGTGGATGTAACAGCAACAGAAAAGAAAGGTGCATTTCATTATAATCAATCGGAGGAGTCGTTTAGTGTCCAAGTTCAACTCAGACCGCAAGATCTCCTTGCTCAGATATGGCTAGACTCTTGCGCAGAAAGTAGTGAAAAATGTGTACATTTTAGTGACATTTTCATCATAGGCAATGCAACACATTTCATTTTCATCAACATATTCTGCTTCTACGATGCTTTTCAATCAAATCGAATGTAATTTTATACATTTTCCAACTGTAGAAACGCTTATGTCTTGTCAGAACTTTAGGTAAAAATCCTTGATTTTGGCCGAAAAATGACTTTAAAAGTCGCCATATTGAACAGCTAGATATTTAAAATGTTTGATTTTTTTGCACAGCGGTGTTCATGACACTTCATTTCATCTTTTCCACCCCACCCGTCTTTGCATTTTTGGGTTTTGTCATTCTCGACGCACCCTACTGGACAATCGCTTCACCCTCTCTGGCAGTAGCCTTTGCGTAGGTGAAGTACTGACCTTGTTTGTTAGTTAGCCACAAAGTGGTGTCTGGCCAGCTTCACGGTTTGCTGGCTCAAATATCTCATGCTTTCCTCTTTGGTCTAGACTATTTCTACGAGTGCACATTGATGCATGTTCATCCACTGTCTGTACCTGAGCTCATTATCCATGTCATCATCTGGGGCTGAATCACCTTCACTCTCTTCTCCTGCTTTGTCCGTGACGATAATCCTTCAAAAGTTCATCACCCCGTCTTCACCAGGGCAGTCCTTACAGTTGTGCATCATACAATCACGGTTTTCCCTGCCACATACAGCGTGGTTGAGGAGGTCACGGCCTTTGAGACCGGGAAGGCCGAGAGGGGATATGGACAGTTTCGGGTTTTGCTGATAAGTGCACACCAACACCGAGTGCGTCCCGCTGCTGCCTGCCAAGACGCAATGCTTCGGACGAAGGGCAGCAAAGGTTAAGAAGCCGGTGCGAGGGTTTTCAAGGTTCTCCTTGCATAGATCATATATCTCGCACAAGTTTCTCAAAACAAGCCTTTTCTGAACTCTACTATTGGTTCCATCAGCCTGTAACACCGTGACACAGTCGGTCTTGCCAGGACACATGCGGCTGATCTAGTCACTCATAAAATAGCTTTGCCTTCACCTTGTCTGCGTCCGACACCTTCAGAAATTGCCTTGCTTCACAGGTAGCACGGTCAGCAAGAGTGAGCAGTGAACACTGAGCACCCAAACACGGCGCCACCTGACGTTTATGCCCTCCCTGATATTTCACTACATTCGCATTTAATTCACGACATTCCACTACATTCGCATTTCATTCACGACATACCACTACATTCGCTTTTTTTCATTTTCGAGATGCAATAAATGGTTGTGCGAATGGTTCCTCGGTGATCATAATGTGATTGCTGTGTTGTGGATGCTTCTCTATCATTGTAATTCATCGCAAGGTACAACTTATAAATCGTCTACTACCACAATTTGTTGACATTTTGTCATTTCTTTTTAACCTTTGACATCACGTGTTCGAATACTTCTGCAACACAACACTCAGGCTCAGATAACCAACATTCTCATCCCAGCACGTGCCTTGAACGTGAAAAGGCTTATATTGCAGTGATGTACCGTTTTAGAGACATATTAGTTGGTTATTGGTTTTACGACACATCGACCGTTGTCATATAGCATCGCCAATCTCTCACGCCGATCGGTCGCGGGCGAAGAGTAGCGACAGGTGAGATTCTTAGAGACATATTAAAACAGGTCATGACACACTAGCGCAAAAATAACCATGCATGCCTAATTTAGAGCGGATATGTAGAGTTTTAGGGGCTATTTTTTTTAGTACTTGCTTCGAAAGATAAAATATCGAACTTCAGTTTTGCACTTTTTAAGATCGCATAGCGACTGTTCCGAAAGTTAAAGTAGGTCGCATGATCTTATGTCACGATGTCACGTTACAAATAGCCCGTAAATGAAAATTCCGAAATAGCCAAAATATACAGTGGATTATTGTGAGTTCACCGATATATACGTTCGCACCATTCGGATTATTCTTTATTAAGTTAAACACCTTAAAAACACCCTTGTTAGGTGACATATCACAAGTGCCTGTAACTCCTTGACGATTGATGTTCTTTCTAAGAATGGATTAGCTGGATTCGGCGCATCAGATAACCCCACACAATTATTTTCATCAAAATATAAAATATTGGGTGTTATTTTGGCCCTTTCACTTGTCGATTTGGCGTTGAATGGGCCAGCAGGTTTCTTGGAGACACCTCGGGATATTTTTGTTTGCGCTTCGCGGATAGGGCAGGAGCGGTTCCAGGCCAAACAAATAGGGGATGCCATGTTCTTAAAATGAGTATAAACGTACGTCAAATAACCGTCAAGCCATTGTTGCGTGGATGCATTTCATGTAATCAGCATTTTTTCCGCTAAATGGCGGAAATACGATATAACGACGAGGGGTCGACATAGATGTGTAGTAACTCGTGCTCTGACAGCACATGCGGTCACGCACCGAACATTGTTGTGCACCGAGCATTGTCATGCGCCTGCGCCGAGACGCCCGGCAACTGGCCGCTCGCCAGTATCGCCCGTGACCTCGCTCAGGTCATTGCGCATGCGCACGGGCTGCGGCTGCCGAACCGCACTCTGACACGTCCGCAGTTACTGTATATAACTTGACATGGTACTACTCGCACTCTCGCACTCTCGCATTCTCGTTCTCGCTCTCGCCGCCCGATATACGCATCGACAAGTTACGGATCTTATGGAGCTCGCCATACGGACACGTCATAAGAAACGTAGCCATTCAAGCCGCTACATTTGGTGACCCCGACGTGATCCCGTACAACTTCCTGCCATCAAGCATGGATAGAGGCATCGGTGAGGCTTCATGGGTGGCAGCTGAGCAGTCTGAGTCCCGACCACCGTCCGGCCAACAGTTTGCGTCGTTCAGATTGCCGCCATTCTCCGCCGAAGAGATCGACCTGTGGCTAGCCCAGGTCGACTGTGCATGCCGCGTGGCTGGCATCGGCGACGAGGCAGTGAAGTTTGACCTGCTGGTGACCAAACTCCCGCTACCGGTCGCCACCCAGCCTACAAGCTACTGTGCGCTAACGGCGGCCCTGCGAAACCAGTTGGCGCACTCCCGGGCCACCCGCCTGGAGGCTCTCCTGAGGCATCAGCATCTGGGAGACCAGAAGCCATCACAGCTGCTTCTGAGGATGAGCTCTGGGCTGGGTGCCGCAGGGGATGGACCGCAGGACAGCGAGCTGCTCAGGACGTTGTTCCTGCAGCGCCTGCCACAGGTGGCCCGAGCAGCGCTGGCCCTGCTTCCGGAAGACAGTCCTTTAAATACGCTGGCCACAGCCGCAGACAGGTTTCTTGAGGCTTCTGCCCCCAGCATGGTGGCAACAGTCGGCGCAACCTGCCCACCTGTTCTGACTGCTCCGGCCACGGTGATGTCATCCGACACCAGCGCGCTGACTGCTCTCCAAGGCATGGTGACTGTGCTGACGGCCGCCGTCGATCGCCTGGAGACAGCTCTCAGCGATCGCCCGGGAGCAAGGACGGGTGACTGTCGCTCCCGGTCTCGCCAGCGGAACCGTCGTTCACGATCACGACCACGACAACAGCAGGCGCAGCACCATCAGCTGTGCTACTATCATCGGCGATTCGACGCGGATGCTCGTCGATGCGCCGCACCCTGCGCCCATGGCCGATGGAAAACGGGACGGCCCGAGGAAGCAGGCGCCGCCCACAGACCCGGCACGCCTGGCGCCACTCCTGCACATCGCCGACGCAGACCTCACTCTCCTGGTCGACACAGGGGCACAGGCCAGCGTGCAGCCCCCAGTCCAACTGCCGGCGGGCTGCAAGGTGGACACGGCAGCTGCTCCACGTCTGACAGCCGCCGACGGCATCATCATCACGACGCTGGGGTACGCCGACTACACCGTGATGCCACAAGACCGTCACTCTCCTGCCGGTATGACGGACCGTACAAGGTCCTCACCCGCACGGACAAGACGATGACCCTGGACCGTGGCCACCAAATGTAGCGGCTTGAGTGGCTACGTTTCTTATGACGTGTCCGTATAGCACTCTCGCACTCTCGCATTCTCGTTCTGGTTCTCGCTCTCGCCGCCCGATATGCGTATCGTCAAGTTACAGATCTTTGGAGCTCGCCATACGGACACGTCATAAGAAACGTAGCCACTCAAGCCGCTACAGATGCACGGCTGTTTCTTGCAAGTACGATCAGATGAAAGGCATCTTTTGCACCATAAGCGTCCCACCCTGCAGCCTGGATCCGCGCATGGCAATAATGCTCTACCAGAGTGAACAAGAACCATTTCAAGCAGTTTCTAGTCGTGGTTGGTTGGTTATTTGGGCTTAAGGGCGCATCGACTGCGTTGGTCATACAGCGCCCATAGTTTCTAGTCGTGTATTCATCATATCCGGCCGAAATGAGTTCAGTTTTGCTTTCTCTATTTGGGCGTTAGTTCCTGTATTTTCATGTTCCTTGCAACGCACATGACAATTTATGTGTACTTCCTCCTAAGCCGTGATGTTATCTATTGTGAATAAATTGGGGGGAAAAAAGAATACGCCTGTGAATACCCACAAAGTGTGTCCTTGGGTGAGTGCCTTCTGATGGAAATTTCAAGGTGTATGCACTTGAGCATTCTGGAGGGGTGCCTTTTCCATCAGAGGGGCATTTTGGCTGAAAATATCAATCAGTGCACTTGAGCTTCCTGAAGGATGTGACATGACCAAGGGGGACCCCCTGTGCCCCTGCCCTGGATGCCCCATGCAATCTACCAGATGTGCTTTGCCCACATGGTGCATATTGGTGTGGCTTTTCTCCTCGCTGGTGCACCTCATTGAACCTGATTCCACATGTTACAGACCGGCCACTCATGGCTTTATGACTTATGTAATAATATAGTATGTTTCACTGACAATCTGCCATGCTAGTCAGTTGCACATTTTAATTTAAGTGCCTAGGTTGACTAAGCTTGATATAAAGCATAGACTACAGCAGGGGAGGACCAGTTCAAGATATTTTTATATGAAATGCTACATGAAGGTACAATGCATGTTATTGACAACATAATCTGCAAAGCCCAAGTTAAAACAGATGTATTGTTATGAAGCCTATTAATACAACAGTACCAACCAATAACCCCATGTGCTAGAAAGGTGATGTGATTCCTAATTGTATGGTACATATCTTTCCTTCAGAAAACTGCCATAATGTGCTGCCACTGGCTGCAAGACAGACATATGTTAAGTGGAATGTTCAGCACACCTTGTAATCTGCATTACCTTCCAAAGGATGAGGCTATGGCCAAGTTTGGTGGGAAAAAAATGAAAGGAGCCGATACCCGGTCACAAGTTAAGGCCAAGGTTTGAATTATTCTTTCTAATCCTGGATGTGGAGTTTGTTGCTTGTTGTTCGAAGCTTGTGTTGACCCTGTAGCTAAGCGACGCCCCAGCAGCTGACGCCATTTTCCAGCCTGACTGGACAGGCCTTGGTTTGGACCCACAAAGTGAACCACTGTTTAGAAATGTCTGAACTTAGTGATCTTGTGATATAACAGGACAGCAACTTAAGTTTCAGCGGGCACTGCTTAATTTCGATCAAAGCAAGTGGGCAGATCGCTATGATATGGAGATATGGAGATTGGTTGATGTTTTGGGAAACGGCGACGTCTTCCCCCGTCGTCAGGTAATGGAAGCTAAAAAATGAATTCGCCCCGGCGAATGAATTTTTTATAGCCCCAGCACCCTCATCAAAAATGTCTAGCTGTTTAGCTCGTCTAGCGCCCGCAGCCTCGAGCGATACACCAATGATGTATTGGAAGCCAATTTCCTGCGCGTCATCGACCAGGGCTTCGACGTGCTCAAAAGTAGCCACCACCAGAAACTATCAAAGTGCTGCGCCGGGGTAATCGTGACAGCAGGGCAGAATAATTCACGATGTGGCCTGAAAATTTACATTTTATGTGAATATAGTAATCCATCCTTAAACTAAATTTTCATCAGTTTCCCACACCGAAACGTAAGCAGTCATGTTTACTGCATCTAACAACTAATGCTCCATGCAGGTGACAAGTGAAATGCACACACACACACACACACACACACACACACATACACACACATACACACACACACACATGAATTTGCCTCGTAGATATTGTCTTACCATCATCTACTATTGCCGAACAATTTCGTTATTCAGTCACACATTTGGTGGGGAAAAAAATATTTAGGACACTGGGCAGGCAACACGTGAGGCGACTATGACAGTCTTGGTGGACGAGATATAGGGGCTATGTGTGGGGGACTCGCGCCAGTTGTATCCCATTCAGAAAGGCCTTTTAGTGAGGGGGCGGTCGGTGCGAGGCCTCTTCCAAACGTACGGTGGAAATATGGGAATAGGACGCGTCATCTAACACAGGACCGGCTTGAGCGGTTCTTTGGGCTGGTTTATTGTTTATTGGATGCTTCACGACGCACTTTATGCACAGTCACGGCTAATGGCGCCGCCAACACCGTTTCGCCGGTGGGCCGCGGGATTGGGAAATGTCCCGAGCGGTGCGAGTGTCGAGCCCGGGACCTTTGGAACCCAGAGCTCAGCACGTTAGCCACTCGGACATCCCCCCCCCCTTGGGCTGGTGCGAGGCGCTGCAGGCTGCAACGATAACCGCACGCCAGCGGAAGCCAGATCCCGTCTCTCTCATGCTGATACGCCGCGGTGCAAACCCACTGGGCTGTGACAGCACAGCCACCACCACCGCTGACACGGCCTCTCGGGTGGCTACTGCAGCCACCGAAGCTGCCGACCCAACAGCTGCCTGCGCCGTGGCTGGCGGCACAGACATATCATGGGCGGATCCAGGTAAATTATGGGGGCATATTTCCTCGGAGGGGCGCATCCGGCGTCCATATAATGCAAGATTACAACAAAAATAACAAAACCTAATGTTTGATCACCCAACAGCTATGGATGCTGGATGGCTTAAAACCAACAATTGTTTGCTTACTAAAACCTACAAATGTTTAATCATCTAAAATCTTTGAATATTGGATCATGTAAGATATACTGATGTCAGATATACTAAAACTTTTGTATCTAAAACATCAGTAGTGGTTAAGGTTCTGCTAGTCATGTTTATCACAACTCATCATGACACAGTAATCACAAAATAAACGCCACATACTGGTGTTATTATTGTAGAAATTTGTGAAGACAAAACATTAGAACATGGCTTAGAACCAAGGAACCTATATGAAATTTCAGTCAGCAATTGGAACTTGTCTGAATGAGACAGCAAATGGCATGACCCAATAATGCTGCACAATGTAAAAAGAAGGTTCAGTGTTTATCTAATTAGCATATTTCTATATCTATGTATATATATACTAACATAAATATTGTAAATTTATGGCCAATACTTTAGATGTACCATTCAAGGAACAAAATTTAATCATGATGTCATGCCACAACAGTCAGTTTTACCCTCTATCAACAGTAAATGCCATTATTTCAAATGGTGAATATATTGATGCACATTATCTGGGTGGTGGTGGATTTGTGCTTTAGGGCACGTCGACTGCATTGGTCATTTTGCGCCCATGCACATTATCTGCGATGTCCCTTTCTGAAACAATTTGTGAGCTCTTGGAGCTCCCAGCTGCTCTGTCATCAGATGTATTGGAATACGATGGCTCTGTCATCATATAGTACAAGGAATATACCATCTGATGCTGGTGCTGCCAGGAGCACTGAAAGATCATTAATCATCCCAGAAAGGGTGATCCCAGGCAAAGTGAATTATTCTTATAACCCATTTAATATGTCTCTGACTAAGTTAGTGAATATTCATAAAGAAATTCACTCTTCTTTAGTGAATATCATGCTTATATGTGATGTATTGCTATGTAGACCTCAAGAAGTTCAATACACACATTTTTTCAATAAGAATTTGTGCTCAGTGGCTTCTATATAAATACCAGGGTGCTGAGTGGAAAGATCCTTCCTTAACATCCCATGCACCTTCAGTACTAGCTGCATCCATGCCATGTTAGCAGTTTTGGTGTGCTTGGTTCTCAAATTACTGAAGTTGGGTGGAAATTGACACCTTACACAGCTTTTTCTTACATTGATTCCTATATCTTGTGTACATCCTTGTACCAAGCTGCTTGTCAATTGTGTGCATGTCAGGGGATGGGATCATGCAGGATGCATATAATTGGTTTTAGTTCTAGATATTGCATCCCAAAAATGCTTGCCTGTTTTTATTCACATGAAAATAGTTACCTCCTTCAAGGAAATGAAGCATCTTGAGGTGGGATTTAATATTTAATTTCCCACAAAATGTATATCTTAGTACCTCCATTTTACCTTTTTTTCTTATCCCTGGATTAAAAAAAAATATACATTAGACACCAAGCACAACATGAATTGGAGATCACTGTTAGAATGCATACATAGGAAGCCCCTGCACCAATTATTGTTTTTTCTGTTGTTTTCTGATGTGATAGCAGTTAATTAAGCTTTCATTTCTTTGGAAGATGACAAGTTTTGACATGCAATTCAAGTTGCATATATAATTAAATGTTGTGTACACATTACTGAATATGACTAAGATAATGTAGACATTCACTCCTGTCTCTAATTTCTCAAATGTGGCACAGGTTGTCCATTTATAAATGTTTGTTTGTGTTGGTTGCTGTGTCTCTATGCATCACAAGTATGCACGAACAGATTATTGCTGTTAAAAATTGCTTGAGGCATTGCATTTCTAATCTGTTCTGAGCTGATATGCTCTGCTTTCAGAACAGACTGGAGAAACAGACTAAAGTTTGAATGCAGAATCATCCTAACCTAATCTCTGTCTCCTTTATCTATGATTAGTGATTGTTGGTTTTACGACACATCGACTGTTGAGTCATGCAGCATCGCTGATCTCTCATGCTGATTGGTCGCAGGAAAAGAGTAGCGACAGGTGAGACTCGAACCCACAATCTTTTGATTGTAAGATTGTTAACTTACCTCTAGACTACTCCTTTATCTATGAACAAAGTGAAGTTGTCAATTAATTGATGTTATGGTTTACAACTGGCATCTTGGTAGCTCAGTATTCTGATGTGTCTTCTTTGAGTGCACCCTCAACCACCACAGAAAAACATCCACATCAGTGGTGCTCCCTCCAGACAAGTATGCCCTGCTCAAAGTTCCTGGATCCACCCTGCCCTGGATTCCTCGAAGCAATAGGTGGTTTTGCAGTGGCTTTTTGCTTGCAGGTCATGTGGGCTGAGAAACAAGATAGAGAAAACAGGCCAGGCATAATTATTTATCTAGCAGTTATCTGCCCACTACCAACAAACAGCTCAGGCTTGTTGTTAATGCAATACAAATGCAATAATGGACTTCTACCACTGCCAAATGGTAAACGTGCACACCTGCTAGTTAATGTACACTCCTCCATCAAATGTGTTGATCAACTCTCCCTGGAATACAGAAAAACAAGCCCCCTATTCTTATAATGATTGTCTATGCTGTTCTTAAAGATGTTCAGTGTGTTGCTACTGACAATGGTTTCTGGCAGCTGGTTCCAGTGTTCTACTACCCTGTTGGTGAAGGACTGTCTTAACCTTGTCCTGCTGTGATTAAGTTTAATTTTGAATTGATGACCTCTAATTGCATCATTTCTGTTAAATTCAAACAGTTCCCTGAGATAACCCTGTTCCTGACCATGAACAAATTTAAAGACCTTGATGAGATCTCCTCTCAGCCTTCTATATGTAAGTGAAAACATATCCAATTTCTTCAATCTTTCCTCATATGCCAGGTTGCCCATACCATTGACCATTTTTGTTGTCCTCTTTTGTACTCTCTCTAAAAGCCAACAATCTTTTTCATAACTAGGGGACCAAGCTTGGACACAATATTCCAGATGTGGCCTGACATATGCACAATAAAGCTTCCTGATGACTTCCTCACTTTTGTATGATACATTCCTATTTATTGCCCCAAGCATTGTACTTTAATATACTGATATATTCACTTCCCACTCATTGACCAGTGCATTTAAGAGGTAGATCATGCAGTTAATAACAAATGCACTAATTATTTCAATGTTGTGCATATGAGGATTAATTATCAATTGTTTGGTGGCACAAGCAAGGGTAGGTTTTACGTCCTAGAATAATTTTAAAGCAATATATCATTAATATATGCTATTTCTGTTTCGGATGTAGATCACAATAGTATCGCACAAATTATATCACATCGTTAAAACCATTACTACAACAAAGGTACAACAAAGTTAGGTAGGTATGGCTTATACCTTTTAAAGGCCCGGAGCCGAAACGACATGAGTGCCTACGTAAAGGGCCTTGTGATCTTAAATATCATCTCGGGGACATCAGAATCTCTAATACCCAAAACCTATAATGCTACAGAACCTATAATACTCAAAACCTATAGTGCTTCAGAGCCTCTAAATAGTCGTCTTGGGGGAATTTTCAATACATATAATACTCAAAACCTATCATGCCTCAAACCACATAATGCTTGGAACATATAGTTGTTCGGAACATATAATACCCAAATCCTATAATGCTTCAAAGCCTCTAATACTACGTCCTGTGGGAACATTCAAAACATATAATGCTCAAAACCTATAATGCTTCAAAACCTATAATGCTCAATTCCTATAATGCTTCGTTTCAACTAATATTCAGAAAGCATAACTCTGGAAACAGCTAGTGCTTCAAAACCGCTAAAGCTCAAAGCCTATAATGCACAGAATCTATAATGCTCGGAGCCTATAATGCTCAAAACCTATAATATCAGCTGACGACCGCATGATATAATCGGCCGTACGGTTCACTCCGCGCCTCCACCGTAGTCTACCAATGGGAGACACCGCCCGAAAGCTTCCAGGTGTATCCGCCAGAGCGGCGACACATGTGAGTGTAGGACATGAATTGCTCGCCGCATTGGCCGCGTTCATGCATTTGGCTTGTGAAGAGCAGGATATCGGAGTGAATGCTCCCTGAATTAAATTACTTGTCGTTGATTTATAAGCTGAGTCACCGGTTTTACAAATAGGCAATTACTTGTCGGTGATTTCTAAGCTGAGTCACTGGTTTTACGAATAGGCAATTTCAGTGTCTAAGTACCACAGGGGCGGATCCAGCTTTAATAGGTGCTGTGGCCGATTATTCCTCTTTGACCGCTGCCGGGCTGAAGTAGAGGAGACCTGGCGCTCGTGTTCCTTTGCATGGAATAGGTATGCGTACGCTGAAGACCAATGACGTACCTAGAATTTGTATCGGGGGGGGGGGAGATTTTGAGGATGCCCAGGTTTGTCCAGTAATACTCATCATGCTACGTTTCAGCGGCATAATTAGGAAGTGGCGAAGCCAGAAGTTTCTAAATGTGGGGGGGGTAGGGGTGACGAAAAAAAATGTCATGAAACAGAGATCTTTTCCCAAAAATAACGAAATACATAAAACAACACCCCTGTTCAGGGGTGCGTTTTATGTGCTCCGTGTCCATGTGGAATGCCTATGCCAGCTGGAAAGAGGAATCTCAGCGGAAGCGGACCTCTAACAGCCGAGGAATAAACAGGGTGCTTGATGGTCAGAGAGGGCTGGGATGATCTTTCGATTTGAAAGTGCCCGTGACGGAAGAACAAGAGCCCTAAGTGCTAAAGTGAACGAGTGAGGTTCCATCTCAGATCCGAAATGTCCCCGAGATGAGAGCATGGATTGACCCAGGATGACGCTTGCATTCTAAAAGCACCTAAGTGCCAAGAAAGATGCTTTTCATCTCAGTAGAGGAGCATATATAGCCAGTAATTTTCCGCATATTACGAAGAACGTTGCCCGAATGGTCCAAAAGGGTGCCTACATTATCAAGCCACACAGCTGTTCGGAATAGCAACGGTATTGGCCAGATAGGCGCCTGATCTCACTGACTACCTTTGTCTTCCAGCTGCCTTATTATTTTACTGATTTTAGCTGGGTGGATACACTCAACCGATTGGGTTCAAGCTGATTCTATTGGAAGGACACTTGCCCACCCAGCTAACATGCTACCCGAGGTCCTGCTTCCGTAGACGATGGCAGAGATTATGTATTGGACCAATAGCGCGCCTATTGCCAAAGTCGCCATGTTGCCCAGGACATGGACTACATAACCTGTCAGGATGTAGCGCTTGACATTTGATACTTATATTTTATTTTAAGAAGCATGGTATCTAGGGACAGTACCTAAATGGAGACAGACAGACAGACAGACAGACAGAGAGACAGATACAAATAGACAGACAGGCAGAGAGGCAGACAGACAGAGAGACAGACAGACAGAGAGACAGACAGACAGACAGACAGACAGACAGACAGACAGACAGACAGAGACAGACAGAGACAGACAGACACAGACAGACACAGACAGACACAGACAGAGACAGACAGATGGAGAGAGAGACAGCTAGACAGACAGATGGAGAGATGGAGAAACTGATAGACAGACAGATAGAGAGATGGAGAGACAGAGACAGGGACAGACAGAGACGGAGAGGGAGCGGGAGACATAGACAGAGACAGAGACGGACACGGAGACGGACACGGACACGGACACGGACACGGAGACGGAGACGGAGACGGAGACGGACACGGAGACGGACACGGACATGGAGACGGACACGGACACGGACACGGACACGGACACGGACACGGATAATCACTCTGGGTCCCCAACAATGGCGCCAAAAGCCTCCAAAACGTATTGGACCCCCAAAAAGTGTTGAAGTCGCTAAAACTAGCGCTAGGGATCCAATCACATGGCGTCGGGATACAAAAGATTACATTGGACTAAAAAGAGTCGGGTCTCAGCCCTTCAAAATCGCACTGGGGGCCAAAAAGATCGCGCCGGGCACCCAAAAGTTGCAGCTCCCCAATGGCGTCTAGGGCCCCACATAAGCACAGTGTGACCCCAAAAATTGGATTGGTATCCGAAAAAAAATCAAGCCGGAGCCCTCCAAAATATGGAGGGATTAAAAAAATTAATGTCCGGGTCAGAAAATGGCTCTAGAGCACCGAACATATCATCAGATGCCTTGAGGGAGGAATCCCACACCACCACACACCAGCTAGGAATGAGAAACCGCGAGGGGAACATGCTGATATTAGCGCCGCCCTGGAAACATTGACATTGAAGCCGCCGCATTCCTCTGAAATTCCGACTAGTGATTGGCCCACAAGTTCACCTTCCACCGATTTCCGTCTTGAAGGACCTGTATTACCAACACAGTATTACAGCCCTGTACCTGGCGCGAGTATTGGTAGAGTACGGTGGAGATGTGAAGTAAACTGATAAGGGTGATAATGGCATGCAGTTGTCAGCTGATATTAGAGGTTTTGAGCATTATAGGCTCTGAGCATTATATATTCTGTGCATTATAGGCTTTGAGCTTTAGCGGTTTTGAAGCACAAGCTGTTTCCAGAGTTATGCTTTCTGAATATTAGTTGCAACGAAGCATTATAGGAATTGAGCATTATAGGTTTTGAAGCATTATAGGTTTTGAGCATTATGTTTTGAATGTTCCCACAGGACGTAGTATTAGAGGCTTTGAAGCATTATAGGATTTGGGTATTATAGGTTCTGAACAACTATATGTTCCAAGCATTATGTGGTTTAAGGCATTATAGGTTTTGAGTATAATAGGTACTGGAAATTCCCCCAAGACGACTATTTAGAGGCTCTGAAGCACTATAGGTTTCGAGTATTATAGGTTCTGAAGCATTATCGGTTTTGGGAATTAGAGGTTCTGATACAGACCCCCTATCTCACCTATCTTGATACATTAAGCGAGCTGCACCACACACTCGTAGCAGAAACGCCATTTATATGTTTGAAGTAATGAGTTTTAAACGCTTCTGAATAAAAAATGCATTGACTAAAATTATGATTAAATTACTAATAAATAGACCAATCAATTTGGAACCATGATCAATAAAAATATATCCAACCATACAGTTAGTGTTCGTGCACCAGGCCCATTTCAAACTATGATTTCTGCCCAATGTTAAGTCAACGGGCTTTCACGACGGAATAATCGCCAACAAGATTACAATCGCCAACATAATCGCGGACAATCGCCAAAGACGAAATAATCGCCAACAATCGGAATAATCAACTGTTGCGGGCCTGTTTGCCCAACCGCGTATCTAGAAGAACCGTGGTTTATGCAATGAATCATTTTTCCTCTATGTTCGTCTTCCTTCTGTTCAGTTAGATAAAATATTTCCGTTAATCTTTACCTTTCGGCCGACACATATTACCAAGGTTAGTGATTTGTAAAGAGGTGTACAATAGGGAACATTGACGTCACAGGAGTCGGGTATCGGTAAAGATTACCACCTAACCTAGACTAAGATAATGTAGCATAATATATAAAATGTATCATAGCATAATATAATCTAACCTAACCAAACCTAACCTAACTGGACAACCAGAATCCTCCGAAGCAAATTTTTCGGCCATGACGTCCTGAAATAAATGCGACATTGTATGCAACACCTCTTTACAAATCACTAACCTTGGCAGTATGTGTCGGCAGAAAAGTAAAGATAAATTTGTGCTTTATGCTGTTTTATTAATTCTTACAGTTTATCATTCAAATGCAATGTTTATGAAGGTGACCAAGATGGTGTGGCCACTCATTTTCTGTGCAAATGCTTACTTTTCAGGTTGTGAGCAAAATAATGTCAAATTTGAGTGAGGTAGAATCATAAAATTGTTTAAAATGTAATAAAATGCAACATAACCTATCATAAATTACCCAAGCCCAACCCCTTTGTATGCTTTGGTAAAACTTGTGTCATGGTTACCTTCAACTGCAATAACAGCCCTAGTCTGACCCTTTATGAAAAACAAAATTAAAGTTCAAATTTAAGAAATTAAAATGTTTTATTATTCCAACTTACAACAAAAGCCAAACCCAACCAAGCCTAACTTACCTAACCTAACTAACAACATAACCTATCCTAACTTACCTAACCTAACTAACAACATAACCTATCCTAACTTACCCAAGCCTAACCCCATTGTATGATTTTGTAAAACTTGTGTCATGGTTACCTTAAACTACAATAACAGCCCTAACCTAACCCTTTTTGAAAAACAAAATAAACCCAAATTTAAGAAATGCAAATGTTTTATTATTCCGAATTACAACAAGCCAAACCTAACCAAGCCAAGCTTAACTCATCTGTTTGCTTCGTAGAGGTAGAATGTGTGTAAAACCTGTCGCATAGATACCTTAAACTGCAATTATACTGTACCTACCTAGGTACTATTGGCATCATAAATAGCTTGGTGGTCAGGCTGGGCATCCAACATCTGAATAGCCTGCATGGATATACTGTTTCCCACCACACCTAGGTATCATTTGCATCATAAATAGCTTGGCAGTCAGGCTGAGCATCCTAGCACCTGAATATCCTGTATAGATATGATGTTTCCCACCACACCTATGCATACACAGGATATTCAGGTGTCAGTATGCCCAGCCTGACTACCAAGCTACTTGTGATGCTAACTATACCTACCTGGGCACATGCATATTTAAATTTTCCATCAGGAAAGTGCCTGTAACCCACATACCTAGATCTATCAGATGTTAGGCAGGATGATGTTCAAGTGAGACATATGGAGGTTTTTCAGTTATAAACAGGAAAATGACAGACTTTGTTAGTATGGTATTGTTATAAAGTCATACAGTATTAAGGCTTAATAAGAGCCACAGGGGCCCATCTGGGTTAAGCCTTTCTATAAAAGGTACTAGAAAAGTACATACTCTCACCCCAATCAATCCCTTATCCCAAGTTCCTAGGAAGCTATATATCCCAGCCTATCTAGCACCACTCACTTGCTACCGCATAACACCCTCAACAATCACAAGCTCCTCCCATCATACCCATTGTGCCACCATAGACAATCTCATCAGCATCACATCCTGAAGGAAGGTGCCAAATCCACTGCTAGGCACACCCCACACAAATTCATAAAGTGTTCAGACTTAATAAGAGACTCACTTGCTATTGCATAATACACTCAACAATTACAAACTCCTCCCATCATACCCATTGTGCTACCATAGACAATCTCATCAGTATCACATCCTGAAGGGAGGTGCTGAATCCACTGCTAGGTACACCCTATATAAAGTTATAAAGCGTTTAGACTTAATAAGAGACTCACTTGCTATTGCATAACACTCAACAATTACAAACTCGTCCCAACACCCATCTCCTCCCTGTCGATCAACCCTCCCTGGAATACAGAAAAACAAGCCCCCTATTCTTATAATGATTGTCTATGCTGTTTTTAAAGATGTTCAGTGTGTTGCTACTGACAATGGTTCCTGGCAGCTGGTTCCAGTGTTCTACTACCCTGTTGGTGAAGCAAGACTGTCTTAACCTTGTCCTGCTGTGAGTAACTTTAATTTTGAATTGATGACCTCTAATTGCATCATTTCTGTTAAATTCAAACATTTCCCTGAGATATCCCTGTTTCTGACCATGAACAAATTCAAAAACCTCGATGAGATCTTCTCTCAGCCTTCTATATCTAAGTGAAAACATATTCAATTTCTTCAATCTTTCCTCATATGCCACGTTGCCTATACCATTAACCATTTTTGTTGCCCTCTTTTGTACTCTCTCTAAAAGCCAACAATCTTTCTCATAATTAGGGGACCAAGCTTGGACACAGTATTCCAAATGTGGCCTGACATCAGCAAGCTGCACAGTAAAGCTTGCTGATGACCTCCTCACTTTTGTATGACACATTCCTCTGTATTGCCCCAAGCATTCTTAGTGCCTTCTTCCTGGCTTCTTTGGTCTGTTCTGATGCCCCCAATTTTGTGTTCAAAATAACACCTAAGTCCTTCTCCTGCTCAGTCACAGATAGTACTTGGCCACCCATCAAGTATGGAGCCTTCATATGCTGCCTACCTACATGCATGACTTTGCAGAGAGTCAAGAGGTATACCTCATGCCCCTGCATTAGCTGACAATTACTTGGGTTTGACCAATGTCATGTTTCAGTCCTTAAGGATGCCAGCTTGGCCGAATTTCTGGTTATGCTGCAGCTTCACATGTTTTTTAAAAGATGCATGGTATGAGTATGTATTTCATGGATTCATGCATATTCATAGATTGCTGCACTTATGTTCATCATGCTATATAATCCTCTCCATTGTGAGGATATGCTGTGAACTTCATGCCTAGCTTCATGAAGCTAGACACATCTAGTTCATTGTACAATAATTTTCAGCCTGCCAGGAACATCTTCACTACAGGTCCATTAGGTTTTGTGATGATATGCATTTGTCTCAAAGCTCATTCTATATCCACCTGTGTGAGACTATTGATACCTGCTGGAAAAACAAAAGACAAGGATGAAAACATTGCAAACATTTACTTTAGTTCCATCACAACAACAACCATCTGTGTTTGTAAGATGTTTATGAAAAGATGAAAGTCATCACCAAGGATGAAAACCTAAAACTTTCCTTAACTGTGATTCTCCATGCAAAATGGTGATTATTTTTCACTGCGCAATACCCTAGCATAAATTCCATCAGGTCCTGCTGCCTTGTTTCGCCTTATTTTTCTGATACAATTGAAAACAATATCACTATCAATGAAATCAACATCGTGTATCTGATCACCTGTCACTGAACTGTGGTTCATGGTTGGCAGATTAGTCACATCCTCCACTGTAAACACTGATTTAAACTGCTTGCTCAGCTCCTCAACCATCTCACCATCCTCACTCAGTATAGTCTCATTTACTTCCAGTGGACAAATTGTGCTTGAAACTTTACTTAGCTTGTAGAAACTAAACAACTTTTTACTGTCCCCATTACAGTTCCTAGCCAAATCCAATTCTTTTGTTCGCTTTGCTGCTCTGATTTTCTGCTTCACAGCATCTCTAGATTTTTATATGACCTTAGATTTACGATATTTGAAGCTTCCTTAAATACTCTAAATGCATCTTTCTTAGCCTTAATTGCTTTCATCACATCTGGTGTAAGCCATGCTGGCTTTCCTACCCTTCTTTTGCACCTTTGCTTTTGGGGGACATGTCTAATCTGAATTTTCCTCAAGTAAGATTTGAACTTTTCCCACATTTCACAGGCATTTAAATTAAAGAATTCTTCTTCCCATTTTATGGCACTTAAAGCCTCTCTCATGCAGTCAAAGTCTGCCCTGTTAAAATTTGGAATCCTTGCCAAATTATCCTTGATTTTCCCTGTTACCTGTGCCTTGAATCTCACTATGTTATGGTACTTCTTCCCAGAGTTTCTCCTACAGTCAAGTCTTGAACTAAATCACTTAAATCTGAGAAGACAAGGTCCAAGAATGAGCCCTGCCTGGTTGGTTCCATTACAAACTGGTGTAAGAACAAGTCCTCTTCAAGGCATTTCCTAAACAGTTTACATGATGGGGAGTCAACACCAACATTTTCATATCCTTTTAGATTAAAGTCACCAAGAATAAGGCATTTCCTCTGAAAGTTTCCACTGATTTCCTCACAAATCACCTTATCGAGCTACAGTTGCTGAGAATGTGGCAAGGTTCCTGATCGATACAAAGTTCCTAAATTGTTGTGTAGGTACAACAGGTGCACCAACCATTGGGATAAAATTTCAGGAAGTGTAGTGATAAAAAAGCTTTTAAGATGAGTGGTGGCATCATCACCTAAAATAGGTATTATTCCAGTTTGAGGTATTAACAAGATGTTTTTCAACATATTTTACTTGTGTACAGCAAGTGGAGCTAGGTTATGGTGGGGTTTTCTTTTCTTTTTAAATCTGAAAAAAAAGAATTTGGCAGTTAATTTGAACCCCAATGCAATTTTGTATTTGGACATTCTTTTTCCAATACAATGTTCATGAATATGGTTATCATGTTGTGACCACTCATTTCCTCTTAAATGCATACATTTCAATTGGCAGACAAAATAACACAAAAAATGGGCTTCGAGTTAGAAAATATAGCATAAAAACAATGATCAAAAATACCCTCACCTGACCTCACCTCAACTCACCCAGGCATCAATTCGGGTATGGAGGAGCCCCCTGTAGTTGAGGCAGCATCCAGTCACCAGCAAGATCCAGGATAATGATCAGTGATCAATGGGACTTTGCTGATGTTCACTGAGCCTTTATGGAACTTTCAAACCATCCAGTGAGATCCAGCCTCCTCCAGTAATGTTGAATACACCCTAGTGTGGTGAAAGGTCCTCATTAGGCTCACTCTCCCTCTTGTAACTATTTATCCAATGAATACAATGTCCAGTAGCAGTTGATGCGCCCCTAAGCCCAAACAATCAATCAATGAATGCAATGTTCTGTCGAAATCACACCACCTCCAACTCATTGTTCCAGTTCAGGTTTCAGAACTGCAGTTTGTTTACATCAGCTTTCCAGAAGTAGAGGTGTGTCAGGTGGTTGAGGCCATTTTTAGGGCCGGTATGGCCAAGCTAGTTTATTCATACTTTTAGGAACCCTCACTCAATCGGGTGGATGCTCTTTCACTTGCAAGTTTTTTGTAAGGCTCAAAGTCATACCAATATTATAAATTAAAAAAAACCATGTCTGAGGCACATGCTATCAAGGAACAGAATTGAAGAAGCCTCATAACATTATTGACTTATTTAGTTCAAAATAATGGAATAATGTTATCATAGCTGATAATAATGCTAAAGATAACCATTTCATACCTTAGTTCCTTTCAATTTTTCCATGTTGTGGTTTTTAGTTTTCACTTTCTTTGTAATTTGAGATATGTTTCTCCACATGAGATTGGATACATGAATTGATGTTATTTTTTTTGCAGTATGTCCCGCTGCACATCGGGTGATAAATGGGATCGGCTGCAAAAGACAGTCAACGAGCTGCTGGACCGATCGGCAGACTATGTGGACACGGTAGTGCACGTCGTGGACGCCGTGTGGACAGCCGAGCAACGGCGCGAGGCGGACGCGGCCCTCGCCGCCCGCGACGACTCGTGCCTCCTCTACACAGTGCTCATGGACGACTTCAACGTGCGGGAGCACTTCGCGCAGACCGACTCGCACCGCGAGTTCGTGGTGCGCAGCTACGATCGGCTGGCGGCTTGGTTGCCGGCCATGCGGCGGCCGCAGGCCGACCGCCACGACCTCAGCAAGTACTCGCTGGCCGAGGCGGTCGGGTACACGCAGCGGTGGGTGCACGGCCGCGACGGCGGCGCGTGGCGCGCCGCGCTCGGCCACCACTACCTCGTGCAGCCGCACCACCCGCAGCACTTCACGCTGTTCCGCTGCGGCGACGGTCGCATGACGCCCGCCGGCCTGCAGGAGAGTCTGGTCGACATGGTCGCCTGTAGGTGGGAGCGCCAGCTGGCCGGCCGACTCGACATCAGCTGTCGCGACCTGGTGGCCTTCCAGTCTGTGTTTCTGGACCGCTACGTGGAACAGGACCGCGTCGTCGTGGAGGCGCTGATGGCACAGATAGCGCAGTCCGGCACCTAGCCGGGGGTGTGCTGATGAACTGCTTGCTGGCATAGCGTACCATGCGAACATTGATAATGATGGCCTGAGCTGTACTCTACCAAGTATTTTTGGTATACCTGAAGTTCATTGGGTTATTATATTATAGCACGACAAAATAACTGTCACCGACCTGGTGGTGAATTCATGGTCAATGCAATACACATACTCATAGCATGTACTCCGATTTAATAATGCCTCCATTGCAGTTGTTCGAGCTGGATTTCTTCTTCTTTTTGTCCAGTATATAATTTTTGTTGACAAATTGTTCATTATGTAAGTAACAAAAAGAAGAAATCCCACCCGAACCGGTTCCAGGGGGCATTCTTGAGTTGGAGTACATACTATGATTAAGCTTCTTGCATTGACCCTAAGTCCTCTCCGATCGATAACTTCCACTTATTCCGTCGTCCCATTATATCAATTATATTGGCACTCGAGTACTCCAACCATCGAGCTAACCATGCGACTGTTATGCTATTGTTGTGGTTTATTTGGTGGTTTTCGACGCACTTTAGGCACGGTCATGGCTAATGGCGCCGCCCACGCTGTTTCGCTGGCGGGCCGCGGGATTGGAAATGTCCCGAATGGTGGTGAAACAGGGACCTTTGGTACCCAGAGCTCAACACCTTAACCACTCGGCCATCCCCGCCCCTTGTTCTATTGTGCACATTGCTGTTGCTTAGGTTTAATTTTATGTCCATTGATAACAGAAATCCGTAGGTACGGCAGTCTGCCCATGTACTCATGCGGTTTTGCCTACAGACAATAATTATTTCGTTTTGCCACGAGATGTGTGATCGTAATCTGGATCACATCAAATGTGTTCATTAGCTCAACTATCTTTTGGTATAAGAAAGAGACATATGTACAATGTTGTTTGAGGTTTGAGCTGCATTCAGGCGGTGTACGGAAATAATGGAAACAATTTCCCGTGTAACATGCTTGGCCATGCTTCATACTGCCGCGACAAAGTCATTACCATCCCCCCATCGGAGCGTTCGTACCAGCTTAACACGTATCGCCATACATTTTGATACTAATCCATGGCGTCTACCAATTGTCACTTTGAAATTGTTATTTCAAGTGTGCATAATGTGTGAATTGGCATGATGTTCAACCGTTTAGGTGAAATATGAATCTCGCGTTAATAATTTACACTGCATTTCGCTCAAATTTTCCACACTCCTGCAATGCATTTTGTCGAGAAATGATTTTGCACTGTGACACCCCGGTCAGAGGCGGATCCAGAAGCCTGGTTTGTGGGCAATAAAAAAAGGATGTAAAAAAAAGTGGTGTGTGAAGAACATCAAAACTTCGTCGGAGATCATCGAGAAAATAAACATCTCAGTCGGCATGCTCTACATCGCGTATTCGGCCCGCGGAGTGTCGACGATTGACGCAGTTGTTAGAACGTGAGCTTTCCGTACAAGTGGTGTTGGGTTCGAATCTCTGCGCCGGTGTACTTTTAACCCGATCACACAGTCGTTAGCGGTCAGGGCCGTTGGTTAATGTTGCACTTAATATTACTTTGCACTATCATACGAGTTGCTTGATGTAATAATATTTGTCCATGAAAGTAAGAAGGGGAAGTACTAAATTCAAGCCTACTCATGCAATGAATGTCCAATTGGACCATCTGGCATTGTCATCGTGGAACTTTGTTTCTGAAAATTTGTAGGGGGCATTCGGGCACACTGAAGGTCAGACTTCTTTCAATGCGCAACTCTGGCCGAAAACCTGAGGGGACACTGGGGACACATGCTCCCAGCGCCCCTTGTATCCGCCCCTGTCCCAGAAACAATTGAAAGGGATTCTGATGAACTGGAGCCACTGAGATGGTTCCATGACAGCGTCACGCTGCCCCGCGGTAAGACCTCTCACTTTCTGCAGGCATTGAACTTTGGTATCTTCGAACCAAAGTGGTCATACACCTACCTCACAGCGAGGGTTTGTGATCCCAAGAAACATTGCATCCATATCCAGTTCAAGTGGTTTATTTAAACAGCCCGGTTCCGTACGCACCACATTCCGTTACATTTCGGGTGCAAGCAACGCTACCGTAGGAAGTGCAGAAGATCCCCGGTCAACATTATGTTCACCGGGGGAGGGGGGGGGGGGGTCGGCCACCTAAGATCTGAAACTAGAAGCACACAATTCGGAGGAATTACGGCTGTAGTGAACTCGCTGCAGTATGCATTTCATGACGCCAGGTCAATGTCTTCAGGGTCAAATGAGGTCACAATCGGCCTCCACTCAATCCCAGCCGGCACCGCCCGTACGTACGGAAAGTATGCATTTGCAAAGTTGTGGAACGCCCGTTCGGCCATTCCACTGCCGAACGGCAGGTAGAGACCGTTCATACGTACACTCGCTACTACGCTGGTACAGACCGCTGCGTGCTGTCGTTACGTCGGTCGTATGGACCCATCGTGCGATCGTTGCAGCCAGCGTAAAAACTAAAAAAAAACTATACAAAAAAGAAGACGAATTTGAACAACTAACATCAATCGGGTCCGTTTAAGACAATATTTATATCATAAAATATTCTTGAATTACAAGAAAATGTCATCTTAGTGCAAAATGTCGGCAAAATGTTGTGATGTTGGGGGGATCACTGGCGGATCTAGCCCACCGGGTTGGGGGGGGGGGCAACTTTCGGTTTTCGGCGTCAGCCCCCCCCCCCCAGTGGCGTACCTAGGAATTGCATCAGGGGAGGGGTCGAACGGATTTGGAGGATGCCCATTCTCCCACTATTTTTGGTTAAAAGCACCGGATTTCGACCACTATTTGGCAAAGGGGCCCATCTTAAAAATAATAATAAAAATAAAACTAAAATGAAGAGTAAAATAATAATTGACAACATAATTTCCTGTGTGTGGGCCCCAGCCTACCTCCACCGTTTCTATGTTACCGGATTTTTGTTCTTGTTTACCAAAACTTTCACGTTCACGTTCAACGTCTTGTACCACGTCAACGTTCGTACACGTGGACACTGGCGGATCCGATTTTGTCAACTCTTGCTGTAAGCAGAACTTGATCAGCATGGAACCCTCGATGTGTGTCAGAATCTACTATGCTATTATTCTGGCTTCCAAACAATTATATATAAAAAAAATCCTTTAAAATTGGAGATTCTTTCATCCAGACGTTATTTTTTAACCTCGGCAAAGGTTACTGCATTTTAATTTAGTTGACTTCTGTTGGTTTCGGGGGGGGGGAAGACACTATGGCCCCCCCTTTTAAGCGCTTCGGGGAGGGGGGCATGGCCGGAATGGCCCCTCCCTGGATCCGCCAGTGCATGATGGTATGTGTAAAACTTGTCTCGTAGATACCTTAAACTGCAATAATACCCTTAAACTTTGATAGCCCGGTCCTACCACCCGAATCTCCCCTACATGCAAACCCACCAGTTATCTCTTATTCAGGATATAAATACAGACCTACTCTTGCTATTCTTCTTGAAAAAATCAGTCAATGTAGCCTGTCTATTCATCTTAGCAACCCCAACACCTATATGGCTATATGGTCTTGCCCCAACACCAACATACGAAACATGCTTCTCAACTGGGTCACTCGCACAAAACATCCTGTTCAAATTCCGCTTTCGAAATCTGGCTCACTGGGTCCGCTTGCCCGTTACTGGCTAAACAAACTTCATGAACCTATCTGACGAAGGAATAATGAAACTGCTGATTTCGTCATCTCTTGCTGTAAGCAAAACTTCAACAGCATAGAACCCTCGATGTGTCAGAATCTACTATGCTACCAGATTGTGCTTCCAAACAATTATCACAAAATACCTTTAAAATTGGAGATTATTTCACCCGGAACGCTATTTTTTTACCTCAGCAAAGGTTACTGCATTTTAATTTCGTTTACTTTTGTTGGTTTGGGGGGGGGGGACAAAAGACACTATGCCCCCCCCTTTGAAGCGCTTGGGGGCCATGGCCAGAATTCCCCCCCCTGGATCCGCTAGTGGGGGGGATGGCCCTGGATCCCTGGATCCACCCCTCATCCTGGTACATAATTTATTTATTACATGCTATCCAGACTTGTGCTCGACTCGAGTTGAATCGAGAATCGACTCATGAATCAATCATTTTTGGATGAGTCGAGAGTTGAATCGATTCTTGTCCACAAAACATATCTTGAGTAGTGAGTTGAATCACATCTTTCTAAAAAATAAATGAGTTGAATCATGAGTGAATCATTTGAATCACAATGAGTCATTTGAGTCTTGTGACTCAAATGCAAGTTATGAACAAATGATACAAAGCATGTATCTGTGTGAATATTATGTCATGACACAAAGTAGGGAGTAAAAACACAGCATAATTATTCATGCTTAGCAATACAATTGTCAACTTGTCATCTGCCAGTGAGTAAAGAATGAGGGGTACCAGTACTGAAGTTAGTTACCAAAAACCAATGACAATAACTACAAATAATTATTAATGTTAAGCTTGGTATCCACAATCAGTATCATGCATGAGTCAATCCTAGTACCAGGAGCACAACACATAAATTTGTTGCCGCCAGGTGTCAAGGTGGAAACACGTCGGTGTGGAGGTCCTACTTTACAGATAAGTCGTTGCAGAACCGAGCAGTATACTAAGCTTAGCTGTGGATAGGTATGTAGCAATTACTTCTGTGCATATATTTGCATAGTTTTATCTCATAAGCAGGGGTGTCGATTTTTAAAAAACATTGGGGGGGGGCCGAAGTGCCAAAGCACTAGCCCCCCAACAACCCCAAAAACTCATCGGATTTAGCCCACTATATTTTCGGATCTCAGAAATTCTGATTTTTCATTCCACGATGTGTATGTTTATGTTTATTCAGCATCATCACCAACGGGGAAAATCGTCCAATAACTGGTGAAGTCACATAATTAAAAGAGCAGTGCTCAGTACATGTCAACATAACAACTCTGAGTAAAAGCATGCGACTGCAGTGCCATATAGTGGGCTCGGATCTATCGTCACCGTCACCGTCACCGTTACCCTCCTCCTCACTCCACACACCAACAAACACACCGGCTTAAATAAAAATTATTCAGCGATCAGATGCAGGCTAAAACACACCGGCATTGATGAAGCATCAGAGCACAGCAGACCTGAACAGTGATGACGGTGGGTGAAAGTATTTCCTTGGTGCCTGACATTAGGGAGGGGAATTTTTCCCTTTAGTACGCCACTGCGGCTGCTCAACGTGTTTCTTTCCGCAGATTGCACGATCGAGAGTAGAAAGGCCCTTCGGATAATATTATTTCGGGACCCATTCTGAATTTTCCGGTGCTCTGGTCGATCCGATGGAGCCTCCTCGTGGTTTTTGTGGTGAAGTCTATTTTATAAGCCAACTGCAGGCTATTTTTGGAGCCCGGTATGTTTCTTCGGGCTCTCGGTGCGTTTTTTTCGGTGCCTCAACAGGTTTCTTTTCCGGCGTCCGACGACTTCTTATTTTGTGGATCCTTGACGCAATTTTTGCGTCCGCAAGATGACATTCCGGGTATATATTGGTCCTTGGGAAGCCAGCTGCAACTTGTGGGGCTCCGGCACGACGTTTTGGCCCCAGTGAGATTTTCAAGAGAAGCGGCGTGAAATTTGTTTGGTCTAAGTGCGATTTTTTGGGGCCCCGTGGTCACTTGTTTGGATCCCTTGCGGTGGCTACGACACGTTTTTGGGGGCCCAACAAGTTTTGTGGGCTTTTGGAGCCATTGTTGAGATCCCAGATTGATTTTCCGTGTCCGGACTGTTTTTCATTTACCCGGCTTCATTTGTTGGGTGATCTCAACGAGACTTTTAGAGCCCCGGTGGGACCTGTCAGGCCTCTAGCGTGATTTTCAGGGGCCCGGGTGATAATTCTTAGTACCCCAGTCTCAGCGCGATTTTCAGGAGGCCCCGGCCCGACCGTTAGTGGCCCCCGTCGTGACTTTCTTGAACCCCGGCACGACTTTTTGCGGCCCCAACGTGATTTGCAAGGGACCAGGTGCAATCTTTTGAGGCCCCAGCGTCATTATCGGGTGCCCCTGCGCTACTTTTTGGGGCCCCCATGTCATTTTTATGAGCCCCGGTGATATGTTTTGTGGACCGAGTGCAATTTTTAGGGAGCATGGCGCATTTTTTTCCTGAGCTCGGCGGATTCTTGGGGGCCCCACAACCTATCAGGAGGGGGGGGGGGGGAGGCAACTGCCCACAATGCCCCCTCCCCAATTCGGTATGTCACTGTGCCATGCAATGATGCAACATAAGAATCCAGGAATAGTTCATCTGTTTCATCACTCACATGTGATTTCAACTCCCCAGTTATCCAGACAGTTTGAGGAAAGTCAAACATCTGCTACATGGATCAGCAAGGATGGATTGTAAGGCAACATGGATACCATGAAATTCAAGTCACAGTAGTTATGTTGCAATACATACCTTCTTCAATAGACTGCTTTGGAGATGGATGAGCTCCTGAAGTTTGGTCAGGGTTGGAGTTGGAGATGGATGGAGCAACACTGTGAAGGACATAACATATGGTTCAAGAGACTTCTGTTTCCATTAACAATACAGGGGATGAAGTAACATTTTCATTGACTTCTATGGTTTTCATCGGCTTCATTGACTTCTATGGTGTCCTGAGTAAGTAGGACAATCGAGATGGCTTTTTGTTATATGCATTGTAGAAGCAATGTTATGATGTAGCTTTTATACCCCAGTGAGAAAGATATGGATTCACTCATCAGTGATTTTGCAAACATACAACAATGCAGGGAGCTATGTGATCAACATGGTCGATGTGCCCTAAAGCCCAAATAACTAAGTAAGAATGCAGGGAATCTGCTGCATAACAGTTTGCCCATAAATTAGCCATGATATATGGCATCATACTTCCCATGCTATTTAGAATAGTGAGCTATATTTTGTGTGCAAACACCAGTACAATAGAAATGTTAATTAAACGTTACACACATCAGTTCCTTACAAGTGTCAGCAATACATTTCCTTCATGTGCTTTAAACATGATTCAAGAAAGCACTGTCATCGATTTTAAACTTGCAAAAAGAGTGGGCCGCCTGGTGTTTTGAGTGCTATTTGAGTGAATTTGCTGTCTTGTTAGTGAACTGACCACTTATTGAGATATAAGTACTTTAACTTTGTCTGCTTCTATCATTAAACATTTGTCATGTTCCAATACATCAGAAATCATCAGAATAACTTCTTGTCCACAAACCGGTGTATGCATTTCTATGAATTTCTCATATTTATTAACACTAATGATGTAGATCTGATTTGCAAATTTATAACACAGAAAATGTTATCAGCACAGGATTCCATTCCTGAAAATATAGTACTTTCAACATGTTATTGTTCTTTTACATTTCAACATGTTAAGTTGGGTTACATTTTTTATTGTAAAAAAATACATTGCTTGAAATTTTTACAACTTGATGTTTTGGTTTTGTTTTTCTCCAAAGGGAGGTCAGGCTAGGTTAGGTTAGGTTATGTTGCATTTCTTTTTATGAAAAAAAAATATCTTATCCTATGTCACCTAATTCAAAGCCTTTTTGGTGTTATTTTGCTCACAACCTGAAATGTAGGCACTTGCATAGAAAATGAGTGGTGCCATCACCTGAGTCACATTCATAAGCATTGCATTGAAATGATACATTCCACGAATTCATAAAACATCTTAAAACACAAATTTACCAAAATGAGCAGTAACATCATGTTCATCACATTCCTAAACATTGCATTAAACAAAATTCAAGAAATCAGAAATTACCTTAAGCTGTAAATTTACCAAAAGGTGTGCCAACCCCTGAACGGAAATGCAACACTAGGTGCCCCAATCCTGAGCAGAAAAAGCACTAAGAGCAGTGGAATTAAAATATTAATAAAAATAAAATAAAAACAGCACTTCTTGAAGACAAACGTGGTAGTTATGTGATATTAACATGGAAACCCTGAGCACAAATCAGAAAAAGGCATGGACTGGACTTTTTCAAGCTTACCTGCAAACTTCTTCAACTACTGTTCCTTTGGGAATTAAATATCAGCAAGCTATTTATTCACTATTTAAAATCACACCAATCTGCAGATATATCAGAATGTGCGAAGTACAAAAACGAATCAGTACGACGTCACATGAGATTGGCCCCCGGATTAAACACTGCGCGCAATTGCACCACAAATGTCTCACCTCCGTCACATTTGTCTTCCGTAACCTCAAATTTAGACTTTAGGCGCTGCAATTTCTGTAACTGGAATTTTTTCTTTGGATGTTACGATTTTGGATGTTCTGAGGAACGCCCATCACGATTTGTGGCATTTAATGCGCGCTAGTGTCTATCAAGTCCCTCCAGACACATTTGGTGATGGGTTTTGACCTTCTATAACTTACAAGTAGGTGTTTGGCACTTCTGCAACCGCCATAGGGCCATATTTCTGAGCTGTGACGTCACGAGTGTGATTGCCAGGCTGCGCCGAATTTCTCCACCGAATTTGGAATATGCCCGATTTCTGCTCGGGTGCGTCGGTAAATAAGCCTCGGTAAAGCGACGAAAAACGATGTACCGCGTTGCCAAGGATTAAGGTTGCAGTTAGCGTGTTCAATATGTTTGATGGCACGCAGTAATGTTCCTACTAATTTAAAAATGCAAAATAATGCAGTTGAAAAAGCAGGGTTCTTGGAGAGCTTCGAACCCGCCAATTCTGGATCTCGAGTTTGAGTTCATACCTCTGCGCCACACGGCTGGGCGTAACTGCCCCGAAGTTTGGAATGCGGGTTGGGCAGTGTGCAAGAAAAAAATACTTTGACGCTATATACCGCGATAGTTTCGATTGCTAGAGCAAAAGTGGTAGATAGATTGGTGAAAGAAAGCGAAGCGATCCTTTTGCGGTGCCAGAATCATGTGAAATGGCGCAATATAATCCGATATATGGTTTTTCGGAAATCGCAGCAGCTCCCTGTACAGGATAGGAATCGGGCTATATCGAACTGGTTACGTCACGATCAATCGGTCCGAAGCGTTCAACTCATCTAGTGACTGTATCTGATTAAAAAAAAAATTAATCCGAGTTCTTGTTGGGGTGGCTTTATGAACCAGGGTCCTATTGCTAAGCAGAGCTTGTTGCGTGAACCCTGGCCCCACCACCCGATCCATTAATTCAAGTTCAACGGCAGAATTTTGACCGAAAGTTTAACGTGCCGTCAATGCACCGACACGGCCGCCCGGTAGCTCGTCCCCGGCCTTATCGGGCCAGCTGCCAACTGACCCTCCCAGCCGGGGCTAAATGCGAGCGCGCGAAGCGACTCGAACCCCGCGTTGCTAGGACAGGGGAGACCAGAGCAGGCCAGTGCTCTAACCAACTGAGCTACCGGGGCGGCTAAATGGCGGAATGGCTAAATGGCGGATTAAATGGCCTTGCTTACAAGGTTCGTTTAGAAAGTCTTGTAAGCTACGGCCTAGTACCTACCTATTGCTTTCTTCAAGAATGGCAATTATAATACAGTGTGCATGCAGCTTCTTGCTGACTTTTTTCTTTCATGGTATCATAAGCTAGCAGATATTACATGTTGATGTGGCTCTTGGTGCAGGTCGAGACTGGGATGCTGCGTGTCAATAATGAATATATGCACATTGTCGTTGGGATATAGGTGGTAACTAGGTAAATATCAAGATTATAGTACGATGGATTGACTGCTAAGACAAATATAGTTTGCATATCCACAATTTCAATGAAAACTGATTGTTGTTGACTGGACTGGATTGTGTGCAAGTTTGACGGTTACTGGAAATTGAGTGCGATGAATCCAGTTCAAGCTCCATATGCATGTGCTTCTGCCATTGGTCATGTGTGCAAGTATCATTATGACAATGCAATTGTTATCTAGTGGCTTTGCAGATTTTTTCAAACAATTTGGTTTCAAATGAATCAGCAGCGACAATCTCGACATTTTATGATGTAAGTCGTGCTTGCAAAGTGGAAGGAAATCCAACTCCTTTGGTTTTTTCACAAAATGTTCAACTTTGCAGCAAAAGGTGGAGAGTCAATCCACTATCCAATTCAAATCTGTTTCATTTCAGTACAAATGTGCTGGTTGGCATCAACTAAGTTTTGTAAGTAGCATGGTGTTGTTTTCTTCTTTTTTCCTTTCACTTTCTTCTCAGCATAAATAGCATAGGCTATTTGGGGGGGATATCAACATTGAGGGGGCCAAGATCAACATTGGTGGGGCCATGGACCCCAAAAAGGATACAAATCGAATTTTATGCTTTGAATAAAAATATTAGAAACGAAAATTAAGCAATATATATTCTGAAAATTTTCTGAATTGAACAACCGAACCCAACCCAACCGAACCTAATGTTAGCTGCTTTTGAAGGAAAATTTCCGATTTAATTTTATTTTGTGAAGGCTTTTCAAATTGGAAAACTTTTTTTAAATCCAAAAATGTTTCCCCCACAAATTGCGAATTACTTGGTAACTTTGCGGTTTAAGGTGTTCTTTTTTTCCTTTTTTGTTAAATTTTTCTGCAGAATATCATGTTTATGGAGGTGACTACGATGATTGGACCCACTTATTTTCTGTGCAAATGCTTATTTTCCAGGTTGTGAGCAAAATCATGCCAAAAAGGGCTTTGATTCCGGTAACATCATTTTTTATTCAACAGCAACTTATGATAGGTTAGGTTTGGCTGTGTTAGGTTCTTTAAACTTTGAAAATTTAAAATTGTAAAATGCTTTAACTGTCTCATGCGCAGTGAAATTGAAACACGCCTGATGCTACCAATTTCTTGAATGTAAGAGAAAAAAAACTATGACGTCACGAAAGCTTGAAGGCGAACTTTGGTGTACCTTCTAAGGTAATAGTGGGCGACACATTTAATGCGGGCTGCCAGACACTGGTATTGTAAGACTCTATAGGGTTTATTTGGGACGTCATGTGTGGCCATAGCTTAATACCTATTGTTTTTCAGGAATATCAATTATAATGAGGTGTCTATATGGCTTCTTGCTGACTTTTCTCTCATGTTTTCATAGGCTGGCAGATTGGATCACACTTTGATTTTGTTGGTTCAGTTTGAGATTGGGTTGCCCCATAATTGGGCATGTAGGTAGGTAGGTACCTTGGTAAATATCAAGCTGATGGTGTGATGGGTAGGTTGCTAAATATAATTATAGTTTGTATATCCACAATCTCAATGATAACCATGATTTGCATGCAAGTTTGACAATTACTGGAAATTGAGAATGGAATTGATTTGGAATTAATGTGGTTTTGCCATTGGTGGTGTGTACAAACATCAGTATGACCATGCAATTGTTGTTTAGTTGCTTAGCAGATTTTCTTTCAGACAATCTGGTTTAAGATGCATCAGCATCGCTAATCCCGACATTTTATGATGTAAGGTGTACTTCCACAGTGGAGGGAATTCCAGCTATTTTGTTTGTTTTTGCGCACAATTTTAAATTTTTCAGCAAAAGGTGGAGGGTCAGTCCACTATCTAATCCAAATCTGTTTCTTTTCAGTACAAAATGTGCTGGTTAACATCAATGTTTCTACTTACCTAGCATGGTTTTTTTTTCCATTTTTCCCCCTTTAGCTTTCTCATCAGCATAAAATAGCATAGGTTATTGGGGGGGCCCAAATCAACATTGGGGGGCCAAGATCAACATTGGTGGGGCCATGGCCCCCACAAAAGGATACAAATCGACGCCCCTGCTCATAAGTTTCCTTTTAACAAGCAGATTTTTAGCTTCTAGAATTATCGATCGGCCACGTGGACGCTTTGTAGACGGGTGGAGCGGCCACGCGGCCACGTGGCTTAGGTTTCTGTTAGCATAGAGGAATAAGTCTGCGTCCGCTTGGTGTTTAAGTTTAAGATAGAGTTTAAGATTAAAATAGTGAGCTTGAATTACACTAGGTAGCTTCTATAATTATCGATCGGCCACGTGAACGCTTTGTAGACGGCAGGCGCGGTCTCGTGGCTTAGATTTCTGTAGTGTAGAGGAATAAGTCAGTGATTTTTGGTGTTTAAGTTTAAGATAGAGATTAGGACTAAAATAGTGAGCTTAAATGACCACTAGGTATATTTTCAAGATACTGGTGTAATTGCAAAGGTATCTAGGCTTTTTTGTATGTTTTATTTAGTTCGGTTTAGTTGGAGTTTGTAGCTGGTGGGAGTCGGGATAACTTTTTTTTAAAGAGAAAAAGAGAAGAAAAAAATGGAAGGTGGCTGTGGGAAGTGTAAGTGTATGGTAGTCATTGGGGACTTGAGTAAGAAAGTAGATATGTTAGCAAGGGAGGTGGAGCGCCTGAAGTGTTTGGTGGCAGGGCCCGCCATAGGAAATGGCAGCCAGGCAAGCCAGGTGCAGGAGCCTAGGAGTGATAGGGGTGGAGATAGTATGGACCATGATAGTAGAGAGTGGAAAGTAGCTAGACGCCAGAGTACGAGACTAGCTTTAAGGAAAATTGACAAAGGCATTGAAACTAATAATAGGTTTGAGGTACTGCAAGAGAGAGATCGTAATGCTGCTAAGGAGGAAGGTAGGAATGACCAGGTAGCTGATGATAGAGAGGGGGAGGTTTTAGTTATAGGGGACTCAAGAGTGAGGTACATGGACCGTACTTTTTGTAGCAGGAACCCCAACAAACGGACTCGTGTTTGCTACCTAGGGGCCCAGGTAAAGGATGTTGGTGATAGGATAGAAGGAGTAATGAAGGGTAGTGGAGAGAGCACAACAGTAATTGTGCAGGTTGGTGTAAATGATGTAGGAAAAGCAAAAACAGAGGAAACAATACAAGAGTATAGGGCTTTGATAGGTAGGTTAGCTGCAAGTAGGAAACGAGGAATGGTAACATCCATCCTCCCTATGGTTAACACAAGCATAGAGTGGTACTCGAGGGCAATTGGGCTGAATACCAGGGTGGCCAAGATTTGTAAGGAACTTGGGGTGGGGTTCTTGGATTTGTGGGGGGATTTCAGGGGGAGGACTGAAATGTTTGCATTAGATGGGTTACATTTGAGCAAGAGAGGAGTTTAATTGCTCAGCAATAGTTATGAGGAGGCTCTCAATAGGAAACAGGGAAACTAGGCAGGTCATGGGGGGATGTAGCTGATAGAGAGAGAAGTCTTGCAAACAAGGGAAGGAATGGTTTATCATGTTTTTACGTCAATGCCAGAAGTGTTAGGAACAAAATTGGGGAACTGCATGCTTATATGTTGTCTGAAAAGCTAGATTTGGTATGCATAACAGAGGCATGGGTTAATGAAAGCATTTTTGGAGACAACTTGCAAGAATTCGAATTGACAGGCTACAACATGCATGCTTATCAAAGGCAGGCAAGGATAGGAGGAGGTATACTGTTGTATGTCAGACAAGTAATGAAATGTCATTCCATAGAAGATAGTGTACATAATGAAGGTGTAGAATCCTTGTGGTTAGATATCATTCTGAAAAATGGAACAAAATTTAGGGTTGGGGCATTCTATAGACCTCCAGACCAGAATGAAAACACGGACAGGTTGATACAGGAAGAGATAGTAGGAGAGTACAGGAGAGAACTGTTTTGTTTGGGGGATTTCAACATAACAGGATTGGGAAGCAAAACTATAGGTCTAAACAAATCAGGAAGAAGCTTCATGGATTGTTTTGAGGAGAATTTCTTTTTTCAAATGATACATGAACCCACAAGGGAAAATGAAATATTAGATCTTGTGCTTATTAATGAGGAAAATTTTGTACAAAATGTGAACATAGGAAAGACTTTTGGGTAATAGTGATCACAACATTATACGCTTCTCATTGTATGTTGGAAATGTAGGAACCAATAAGACATTGATTCCAAATTTTGCTAAGGGGAATTACAATGAGTTCAGGATCTTCCTGAATGAAATTCATTGGGAAGACTTATTGAAAGGCTTAGATGCTTATGAAATGTGGAGAATGATAAAATATAAACTATTTCAAGGTCAGGATAGGTTCATTCCCAATAGGCAAATTAGATTAACCAGGGTTAAGCACCCTTCATGGCTGACCAGGGAAGTAAAGCATTTACTGGAGTCAAAGAAGCAGGCATTCAAGAAACTAAAATATGCTAACTCTGAGGTAAACCTCAAATCATATCAAATAGCTAGAAATAAAGTTAGGAGGTGTGTTAGGGCATCTAAAAGACTGGCTGAAATCAAATTAGCTCGGGAATGTTCAGCAGGTAATGCTAAGAGATTCTTTAGTTTCTACAAATTTAAGGCTAAAAAGTGTGGTGTAGGACCACTGGAGGTAGATGGGGAATTAGTGGTTGATGATTGTGATATTGTGGAATCCTTAAGCAAGCAATTCTCATCAGTCTTTACTAAAGAGAATTCTGGTAGAATAGAAACAACTGAATCATATGCCATGACAGGTGATAGGTTGGAGTATCTTACAATAACTACAGAAGCTGTAGAAAAGCAGTTGCAGAATATAAAACCTAATAAAGCTTCTGGACCAGATGATATATATGCTAGGGTCTTAGTAGAGTGTGCTAAAGCTTTAGCAGTTCCTCTAGGTATACTTTTCAGGCGGTCTATGGAATACTCTGAAGTGCCTGAAGATTGGAGAAATGCAAATGTAGTTCCAATTTTCAAAAAGGGAAGTAGGAAGTGTGTAGGGAACTACAGGCCAGTCAGTTTGACCTCAATAGTTTGCAAGGTACTAGAGAATCTGGTTAAACAGAATGTTCAGATTCATCTTGATAGGCACAATCTTTTAAGGGATACTCAACATGGATTTCGATCTCGAAGGTCTTGTTTAACTAACCTTTTGGAGTTCATGGAGTATGTTACTAAAGAAGTAGACAATCAAAGCAGGATGGATGTTGTATACTTGGACTTTAGCAAAGCTTTTGATAAAGTTCCACATAGGAGGCTAATTCATCAACTGCAGCAACATGGGATTGTTGGAAAAGTTCTAGGTTGGATTGAAGCATGGTTGAGGGGAAGGAAACAAAGGGTAATGTTAAATGGATGTAAATCTGATTGGAAGGATGTTCTGAGTGGAGTACCACAGGGCTCTGTTCTAGGGCCACTTCTCTTTATCATCTTTGTGAATAATGTAAGAGAGTTAGTTTTTTAGCGTCTTGATCCCATAAATTCAGCCCCCTACCCCCTCCGTTCCTGGCGCGACAAGTCTCAGGCACCTATACTGGCGTCCGCCTGTCTGATGCCGACGTAAGCAGCCACCGCTCCAACGGGGCAGTTCAATGGACCTTGCACCTTCCCCCGCCCTCTCTGGCGCCAGGCGTCAGAGATGTGACCTCAATACTGTGCAGCCGGTACCAAACCCAGTTCACATAAAGCTATACGTCTGGCTGTCCCGTAACCGTAATTGGTATAATCCCGTAAGCCTTCCGATTGTAAAAGTATACCGTAATAGTAACTGTAAAGAGTGTACCGTAAATATCACATAGTACCCTTCACTAAATGCAAGCCCACTTCCGACGAAGCTTCTAGAACATGGATGTGACGTAAATGGGCGTCTACCGTGCTCGGCCAATCAGCGGCCGGGGGTCTGTGCCTGTGAGAGGCCACCTGAGGCGGCCAGACAGTGAGGCTTGGATTCTCAAGGTGGGTGCATCTGTGCTTGTGCGCTCCGTGCGCGCGCGTTTCCCAACTAAATTCGGCTTCTAAATTCATAGGAAAGGCAGTATCACGGCTTACATTCAGAGGAGAAAGTGCTGTACGGTGTCTGTCGGTCTCGTGTGATCGTGCGAATGCTGCAGGCAATACAGGGCAGCTAAAAGGACTGGAGCTTTCGTGACCGGGGTTATCGAGACGACGAGGTTGCTAGACTTTCGCGTGCCAATATAGGACTTTCCTGCAATAACATTGAGGTAGGGCTGAGGAATAGAGTGTTGAAATTTGCTGATGACGTCAAACTGGTAGGAGTGGCAAACAGTTGTGATCAATCTAGTAATATTCAACTAGACTTGGAGGACTTAAAAAAGTGGGCTGATCAATGGCAGATGTCATTCAACTATGACAAGTGTAAGGTTATGCATCTGGTGTCTGGAGATGAGACTTTCAGATATACAATGGGAGGGAGGGAACTGGATGTTATTGAAGAGGAAAGGGACTTAGGTGTGTTGGTTTCAAAAGACCTTAAAGCAGAGAAACAATGTAGCTCAGCTAGTAACAGGGCACTCAGAATGCTGGGACTCATTAATAGAAGTGTGATATATAAGAGCAAGGAAGTCATGAAAAAACTGTACTTAGAATATGTGCGACCCCACTTGGAATATTCTGTGCAAGCTTGGAGCCCCTACCTAGAAAAAGATATAGACAAGTTAGAAAGAGTGCAACGCAAAGCAACTAAACTCATCAGTGGAATAGGTAGCTTAGAATATGGAGAAAGGCTTTTGGCATTAGATATGCACTCACTCAAGTATAGGAGATTAAGGGGGGACATGATTGAAATGTACAAAATTGTTAAAGGACTAGATCCGGTCAATTTAAATGGTGCTCTTCAGTTTAAAGTATCACACAGGGGTCACCAATTCAGGTTAGACAATCTGAGGTGTAGGACAGTTAAGCGACAACAGGTCTTCAGTCAAAGGGTTGTTGATCAGTGGAATGGGCTGCCTGCTGATGTTGTGGGGAGTTCCTCATTGAATGTATTTAAAAGTAGGGTGGACAAATTTTTGAGACAGGAAAATCTTGTTTTTGAGTTCTAATTTGGATGGATGGGGTGAGATTTATGTTAAGTGTGCATGGCACAGACCCTTTTAAGCAGGGGCTATGGTAGCACAATGGGTATGATGGGAGGAGCTTGCAATTGTTGAGGGTGTTATGCAATAGCAAGTGGATGATGCTAGATAGGCTGGGATATATAGCTTCCTAGGAACTTGGGATAAGGGATTGATTGGGGTGAGAATATGTACATTTCTAGTACCTTTTCCAGATAGGCTTAACCCAGATGGGCCCCTGTGGCTCTTATTAAGCCTTAACACTTTATGACTTTATGACTTTATAAATGGGTTGTAATTGTGAAAAAGAATATGGAACCGAAATTGTCCTGCACTGAATACAATTGCGTTGGTTTGTTATTTGTCACCTGCGCGTCTGATATCATATCAGACGCGCGTGACAAATAACAAACCAAGGTTCCTTTACTAGAAGGTAGATCGAAGTTTTCCTTCAAGTCCGCATGACGTCATCCGAAGGTTTTTAAAAATACATGGTATCAATTTGGTTGCAGATTACTTTTTTTCTCCTATATATGAAGGAAATGTGTACTGGATATAACATATTTTAACCAGTTTGTATATGTCTTCTGTAATATCCTAAAACTTAGTCTGGAATACAGGCATAATCTTTTTTTTGTGAAAAAAAAGCATTGTTCTTGTTATAGCAACACATGTTCAACTTTATTGATGAAAATATCAAGTATTTTGGAATGTGTGGCATTATATAGGTTTTGTTCAGGTGATTGTAGCACGATTGCTCGAAGTCCTGACCTGTG
This sequence comes from Ashinkailepas kermadecensis, assembly GCA_034440615.1. Lineage (NCBI taxonomy): Eukaryota > Metazoa > Arthropoda > Thecostraca > Neolepadidae > Ashinkailepas > Ashinkailepas kermadecensis. The sequence continues at coordinate 81,248 of JAOTOM010003367.1, read as the reverse complement.
TAATTTAAGCAATGTCTCAAACTTATATATAAAGGAGAGGTTATCATGAGATAACAAGTGAGTGACGCCTATATTGAGGTTGCTTCTTTCCATCGACAATTACAGGATTTGTGTAAAAATGGCAAACTGTTGTTTTTCTGGTGTTTTCTAAAGTGATTTCAACGAATTTGACACTCATTCATTTGGAAAATGAAAAATTCCCAAGATATAAGCACTTCAAGTTCAAGTACTTCCATCTAAGAAATCAGTCCAAGAAAATAATTTGACTACGGGTCTTCTCCCTCTATCTTGTTCCTGAGACCACGTGACCTGGGAGCAAAAATCCGCTGTAAATCCACCTATTGTATAGGTAACATTAGTACGAATACCTAGTAAACTTCCAGAAATTTAGTAAATATTCTTACTAAACACAGTTCCCCTCTTAGTAAATATACATACTAAACCTTCCAGGATGTATTGGACAGCTATCCCCTTAACGATTACAGCAGCGCCAGAAATGTCCGGCCTTGGTCGCGTTGTGGACGCGTTGGTCTGAGAGTATAAATTCTCGGAAATAAATGTCGAATTAAGGCAGAAACATAAGGTTTTCGATGTCAGAGTATTAAATCGAGTGCATGAAGTGTTGAACTTCTTCTTTATCACGTCTATGACAAACCAGGTACGGATGATATGCGTGATGTGGTATATTTGTAGAGTGAAGATTCTGATCGTTTATTTCTTTGCCAACTGAAAAGTAATCATTTGCGGACAAAATCAGTGGTCGCATCGTCATTTTTACGTTAAAATACCGTGTATTCAAAAGAAGAATTCCAAAGAATCAAAATTTACCTTGACCTCCAATTATACCCAATGTTTTAGCAAAAATGATATATTCAACAGATCAAGATGTTTAAATGTTAGAGCATCTTCGTTGGTGTCTAAATAAATGCTAATTCCCTTCTTTAATTAGACACAGATGAAGATGCGTAGACATCAAACTGTCTGTCGAATAAATCATTTCTGCTATAACTGTTTTCACATCACACATATATATATATATATATATATATATATATGCATATATTGTGTATATATATATATATATATGTATATATACATTTTATATATATATATATATATATATTTATACAAACAGTATATATATATTTATACAAAATATATATATATATATATATATCTATATATATATACCCCTTCTACTAATTAACCCGATGACTCAACTAGTTTTACAATGGAACTGCAGAGTTTCATTTTGAACATGAAATGCCCACTTGTATGTAGTATGTCTCCAAGAGACTAAGCTGCCGCTGCTGTCATCATTTCGTATCAAAGGTTACTCTGTGCTGACGAAAAGCATGCCCTGAGACACAGTCGCACATGGAGGAGTAATTATAGCCATCAGCCATAACGCCCCATATCAACAAGTCGTCCTCAACACACCTCTGCAAGCCGTTGCTGCCAGAATTTGTCTCAGCCGCCACACAGTCACACTGTGCTCAGTCTATCTGCCACCAGGAATCCCGTTCCCTTCCGTCGAGCTGAGACGGATGATGCTGGAGCTACCTCCTCTACTACTTCTTGGCGATTTCAACGCACACCACATTGTTTGGGGATGTGACGCTACCAACCCGCGAGGCCTCGCTATGGAGTTTTATCCACGACGAATCCCTCTGCCTTTTAAACACAGGTACTGCCACTCACTTTACACTCCCTTCTGGTGCTACATCTGCGATCGATCTTAGCCTTGCAAGTCCACGCTTGTCGCAATGTTTTACCTGGACAGTACATGACGATTCTCTGGGCAGTGACCATTTTCTGTATTTCTTGAGTATGATGATCGGGCTGTGCTTGGTTTGAGACCTCGGAGGTGGGATTTTAAGAAGGCTAACTGGGAGAAGTTCGAAACGGAAATGCAAGCGCCCTTTGAAAACGACGACAATAACTCTACTTTGTCAGTAGAACACTTCTCGTCCCTGCTCTTGCAGTCGGCCGATGTCTGCATCCCGCGGACGTCAGGAGCTCCCCGCCGCACTCCAGTTCCATGGTGGTCTAAAGCATGTCGGGACGCCATACGCTAACGAAAACGAGCTTTAAGAAATTTTAACAAAAACTGCTCTTCGGCCAACCTGATAGCTTTCCAAAGGCGAGAGCATTCGCGCGACGAACAATTAGAGAGCGAAGCGCACATCCTGGAGGGAGTATCTGGCCACTCTGAGCCGATATACTCCAATTGCACAAGTGTGGTCTCGTGTGAAACGCATCGCTGGTAAATTTAATTCAGTTCCTCTCCCAGTGCTCCGAGTAGCTGGCGCAGAGGTTAACCATCCTTCCGATGTTGCAAACGCAATCGGCCAAGCAATAGTGACACGTAGCCAAGCAGGAGACCTCCACCCTCAGTTTCATCGTCGGAAGACTCGCCTAGAAAGCCAAGCGTTAAATTTTTCCAATTCTGAGCACTTCTCGTATAACGAACGCTTCACTGCAGCAGAACTACGATCGGCAATACGGAGCCTGAAGAGTGTGGCAGAGGGGCCTGACCGCATCCACAACGAGATACTAAAGCATCTTCCCTCACGAGTTCTGAAGGCACTACTTGCGACTTTCAACATGGTTTGGGAGGAAGGTCAATTCCCGGCCACATGGCGGGAAGCCACTGTGGTCCCCGTCCTAAAGCCAGGCAAGAGTGGGTTCGATCCGCTGCACTACCGGCCTATCGCTCTGACCTCTTGCTTGTGTAAATTGTTAGAAAAAATTGTCAATGTGCGGCTCACATGGTTTTTAGAAACGCACGACCTTTTTACTAACACCCAGTGCGGTCTTAGGAAATACCGTGGAACAACGGACCATTTATTAACACTCGACACTGCTGTACGTGTGGCCTTTAGGAAGAAGCGACACACCGGAGCCATCTTTTTCGATCTCGAAGGAGCAAATGATACAACTTGGCGCCACGGTATTTGAATGAAAGCTCGAAAGTGTGGAATCCGTGGCCATCTGGGCACTTTTATTCGCAACCTTTTGACTGAATGCTTCTTCCGCGTCCGGGTGGGACACGAACTGTCCGAACGGTTGCAACAAACCAATGGAGTCCCACAGGGCAACGTCCTCAGTGTGACTTTGTTCGCCATGATGATCAATGACATTGGCGATGATGTGCCGCGGAACATAGGACGATCGCTCGTTGTCGATGATTTCGCAATCTGGTCCTCTGCCTCAAATACTTCAACAATGACACGACAGCTGCAGCTTGCAGTTAACAGCTCCAGAGCTGGAGCATAAAAATGGTTTCCGATTTTCCACCCACAAAACGGCTGCAATACACTTTTGCCGTCGACGATGTATCCAGGAACTGGACGTTGAGCTGTATGGCAAGCCTATCCCAGTTAAACCAGCCGTGAAGTTTCTGGGAGTACAATTTGACAGCCGTCTGACATACAAACCCAACATCAAGACACTTAGGGAAAAATGTTTTAAGTCTCTCAACCTACTGAAGTTAAATTGTATTGTTAAAATGTCTTACGGCGCGGACCGTAAAACCCTGATGATATTTTACAAATTATTTATCCGGTCCAAACTGGACTACGCGTACTACGTGTATGACGGTGCCTGCGCCAGCAACAAGCGTACTTTAGATACAGTACACCACTTAGCACTGCGTATTATTACTGGTGCCTTCAGAACATCTCCGGCTGCAAGTCTGACGATAGAGGCGAACGAACCCCCGCTGGCACTGAGACGTGAAATATTGGGATTGCGATACGCGTGTAGGCTGCGGCAGTTTCCCACGCACCCTACTTACGACGCAGTTTTCTCCCGCCGCATTTGGCACTTTTTCCAATGGACAGAGTCGGAAGACATTACCATTCTGTACGCGGATGCAGAACCTCTTTACAAACAGTAGAATGAGTGCGTCGTGTGATGCGAATATAAAAACTATCGACACCACCCTGGAACCTAGTTTCACCTCCAATTGACATATCGTGGTCAGCCATGCACAAGGAGACATTCCGTGAGTATTATGTCGGTCGAGAACGATTGAGCACCCGGACTCTTACCGAGGACACACAAGGATCTTTACTGATGGTTCCAAGAGCAACACAGGAGCAGGGTGTGCCTTACTACTGTACGTTCGTTTAGTTTGTCTCGGTTTATAGCTCTGAACTCATTGCGACCGTGAAGGCATTGTCATTTATAGAGGTTTCCCAGGATGCTGTATATGTGATTCTATCTGACTCCCTTAGCAGCCTTTTGGCACTGACCGCATTTTATCCCTCAGACCCTATACTACTTGACGTTCTCATGCGAATTACTACGTTAGAACAAGAAGGGAAAACCATACGCTTGTGCTGGATCCCAAGCCACATCGGGGTGTGGGGTAACGAGCGCGCGGACTCTGCGGCGAAGTGGGCAGCACAGAATCGACGCCCACGCATATGTCCACTTCCTGCTAGGGACCATTTCTCCAGGATCACAACTTTCATACTCGCTAAGTGGCAAAGGGCATGGGATAGAGAAGGCAATAACAAGCTACATGAAATAAAGCCACATCTAGGACCTTGGACGTCATGCCTGCGCAGGTACAGGCAAGAGGAGGTCACACTCTGCAGGGTGCGCATCGGGCACACCTACGTTACCCATCACTATCTTCTGTGTGGGGAGTAAAGACCGCGGTGCCCCCGCTGTCTGGAAGCGCTGACTGTATGCCATCTGCTACTCACGTGCCAACACTTTACACCAGAGCGCCGATTATTTTTTTGACGAAACGCGGACCGTTTGACATATTGAAGACATTCTGGGAAACAACTCAAAACTTGTACGTTCTGGAAACTTGTTCCGTTACTCAGCAGCGATTTGGTTTCAAACTACGTACACACCAAGGTAATACTTCTTACCCACCGTGAAGCACTAGGATAAACGTTATGGGCGCGAATGATGAACTCTGGTCGAAGCGCCCTAAAGCCAAAATAACTAACTAACTATGGGTGCAATATAATCAACGAAATGATCGACGCGCCCTTAAAGCGCAATAACTAACAAGAAGTACCTGAACATCTCTTCACACCATGCACGACGGCAGCCAATTCCTTCTCAGTTACGCCTTTCTTCGCCTCTGACTCCGTACACCTCTTCGGGGCATACACAACAGGCTTCCCATCGTTCTCCACGACACCACAACATATTTCCGAGGCGTCCGTGGTCGTCACGAATGGTTTCTTGGGGTCAGCCTCTGCTTGAACTGGTGGGCTGAACCTTCCTTCGACTTATTTAATGCACGATCCTGCGCCTTATCACAGAGGAACGCAGCCCCTTTCTTCACCAAGTCCGTCAGTGACGCAGCCAGCTCTGCATATTCGGGGACTAAATAGCGACAAAAGCCGGCCAGTCACAGGGCTGTCAAACCTCGAACGTGTTACATGTGGAGGGCCATGTCTTGATGTCCTCCACCTTGTCTGTCAGGGTCGACACCTGGCACGACTGACTTGGTGTCCGAGACAACTGATGATCCTCTTGGCGAACCCCCACTTATCATACGGGAGTTTTGCTTCCAGCATCCTGCAGCCTCTGCAACACCTCTTCGACCTTCTGCAGGTGCACTTCCAGTTTCTCTTCTTCCGTGCATGTGCAGGTATCATCCGCAAAGGCCGTGACGCCCTCCAGATCGCTCAGGGTGTCGTCTAGAGCCCGCTGGAACATCGCGCTGGAATTATTCATGCCCACCGGAAAGACTGTGAACTTAGACTCTTGTAGGTTATTGGTTTTACGACACGTCGACCGTTGAGTCATGTAGCGTCGCCAATCTCTCACGCCGATTGGTCGCGGGCGAATAGTAGCGACATGTGAGACTCGAACCCACAACCTTTCGATTGTGAGACGAGCATCTTACCCCTAGACCACTCGTCCCCGTGAACTTAGACTCCTTGGCCTGTCATGAAGATAGTTTTGTGTCTGCTTTCCCGACTCAACTCGATTTGCTAACATGCGGTCCAGCTTACTGAACCACATCCCAGCACGGAGCTCGACCAGAATTATATTCCAAATCATTCAAACACCATGATACTAAAAATGAATCCCCAGAATCCAGGACAGGAAGGTGGGAATTTCCTGGCTGTGACAGCCCTTTCATGAGAATCGCCACATCATCCTAAGTATCAGGCTAATTGACGCCATGAACTCAATTTAGCCCAATGTAGGCGGAGGACCATGAGATCCACCTTACAGAGAGATGAAGAGAAACGCACCCCGCCAGAACATCCGACGTCCTGTGGAGTTCCATCGAACGAAGAGGCCTGAAAGCCCCGACGACGACGGGACTACCTGGCAGACAGCGTCTGCCGAGCATTGGCCGGATCAGAACGAATACGGTGTATTAAGAACACTGTCACAATTGAAGCCGCACGAGCCGCGTTAGCGTCAGCACGACACGCGCAGAGAAACACGACGGTCGAGAGTACGCCATTGGCCAGGTCGCCATCCACCTGGGCGGCGTCGAGACGGGTTGGACCGTGCGCGCTGGCGGCTACACAATGTTGGCCAGATAGTCTTTGACTTCGGATACGCTGAGGCGCCGGAACCCAGACTCGTTCACCACGCCCATCTCGATGTTGTTCTCGTGCATTTGGCCTTCGAAGCTCTCCTTCAGCGTCAGGACGGCCGTGTGCACGGCGTCGTCTAGCTCCATCGCGTCGCCGTAGCTACAACGGCAGTGTTGGTGGTCACCGTGCAGCCACAAGAAGCATCCCTGTGTTCCATACACAACGACGTCGCTCACCACACCAAACACACGACACTGAGCATTACTCACTATGACACGGCATATGATGTGCACGACGTTCCCTTATTTAGTCTTGTTGAGTGTGCCGCAGCATGTTAAACGCTCTGCCTAGATTGGGTGCTAGTCGTGCCTGTCCACTTTTAAATCATACCAACAGGTGCATGACCGACCCAATCGACGTGCCCATGAGCTCCAACCACAGTAAGAATATTATCGTATATTTTCTAGCACGAGCAATAGCTTATTGGCTGTTTCGTTTAATATAACTTAAAATAATAGCTGATGTACGTGCGTGTGTGCGCATGGTGCCACTGGAACCCACCGTTTCTCCAGGAACGTTCTGCCGTTGATGAAGTTCTTGCCCATGGCGGTGGCCTTCCAGGCGAAGTAGGCGCCGCTCGGGTCGCACTGGAACAGACGCGGCCGACCGTCGTCCCAGCCGCAGATGAGCAGGGACACACCGAACGGCCGCACTCCTCCAGACTGCGTGTACTCCTGTCGACACCGAATCGCTCAGCGCGGGCAGCCAACCGACGTACAGTCAACAACTGTTTCAATTGTGTTCAATTTGCGATTGGTAGAATGCAACACGTTTGTTGTGCCCACTGAAAGACCAGCGATCAACCCGGAAAACCGGACCGGAAACTCAAGGTACTAACAGTCTGTATTCCACTAACACTAACACTTCCACTAACTAACAGTAGCTCGCTATATTCCAGATACTAGACTCCATATCTGAGTATTTTGGCTGAATATTTCGGTGGTGGTTATTCGTTTTACGACACTTCGGGCGTTGAGTCATGGAACGTCACCAATCACTCACGCCGACTGGCCGCGGGTGAAGAGTAGCGACAGGTGAGACTTGAACCCACAATCTCTCGATTGTGAGACGCGCAACTTACCCCTAGACTACTCGTCCCCGCCGAATATCTCGGGTTACTGGATACCACAGTTAATATCTCGCACATAAGCTGTAAATATGTCAACTATTGGTCTAAAACATGGCCAGCCGCTACGTCAACGACGCCACCAAATGCGTTTGAGGACCAAGTGGTCCTCAAATGCGAAGATCCTAAATACTGGTGGGACAGATAAGGGAACTCTGTATTAAATAGAAATAATCGTCAATACATCTATTGACGTTTTTGATGCTCCTTTAAATATAGATAATAAGCATGGGTGCACGGGCGTCGGAACATACCACGGCCAAGGGGGGGGGGGCTGTACTCCGACATCTATATTTTTCGGTAGCGCAGTAGCTGGCATCGGCGACAACTTGTCACTCAGTCGACTTATTTTGTTCGACGTTCGAGGCATGCTCAGCCGGGAATTGTGCTGATTGGCGGCAACAGCCACAGCAGACATGTCCGTTGGTTGGTTGGTTATTGGTTTTACGACACGTCGACCGTTGAGTCATGTAGCGTCGCCAATATCTCACGCCGATTGGTCGCGGGCGAAGAGTAGCGACAGGTGAGACTCGAACCCACAACCTTTCGATTGTGAGACGAGCATGCAGACATGTCCGTGAAGTTGGCAACAGCCACAGCAGACGGCTCCAGCAGACGGCTCCAGCAGACAGCTCCAGCAGCAAGCAACTATGCCAACTAAATTGATATTATGGGGCAGGTTTCTGTAGCTATACATGATAAGGTATTCAAAGACAAATCACAGATGAATGCATGGCTACATAAACTTACTCCACGCCATGAACTTAGTTGCAATCCGTGCTTGTTGCTGTTGCATAGCATGGTTCCAGCGACACACACGGACTGTAACTAAATCCATGTCAATGGAGTAAATATATATACAGCCATGCATTCATCTGTGACTTCTTCTTCAATACCTTCTGCTGGGGTTGAGTGTAACGAAGCAAGCAGAACCAAGATAGCAAAATACATTTCGTGGAGCATATTTACCCCAAGCACCAACTAAAAATTGTCCATAGACATCATTCGCATAGGCCATAGTGTATGTAGCAAGGTGCTCTTTGCAAAGAACTGTTTGCTAAGTTACTATGTATGACGGCCAAATAAGTGCATTATTTAGAGTACGCAATTGCTTCAGTACTGAATCTAGAAATTCCCTGTTCTTTATACACTGGTCCAACCGCTTGTACACAGGCATAGGTTTGTATCTCATTGGGAGGGCACATGTTCCTCCAATTTTGAACATAACCCTCCAATAATTTTAAATGCCCCTCCAATATTCAGAAATCTCCCCCCCCCCCCAAATAACAAATGCAATGGAGGTTGTCCACCATCACACAGCACACACATAAGTAGCACACTTATAGCCGGTGCTGTTATAACCGGTGGGAAAGCCACGCAACTTTGCAAAAACCGGGGCCTCGCCCTAAAATAGCTCCACCTGGTTTGCTTCCCCATCCGGTTTTTTTCCAGGTTAATGAACGTACACTACACACCCACCGCACGTTTACATACAAGGTCGAATCGGGGCGCAGGGGCAGATGCCGCGGGAGAACTAGCTTTCTCTCGCGACTGCCCACTCGACTCCGACGTTGTCACCCTTCTGTCGCGCCAGTTCCAACAACGTGCCGTCCAATCGTTCTGGGCAAAGTGCTGCCCAGATAATCTCGCAATGTACATACAATGTACATATGTACATTGTATATATGTTATACACAATGTTATACACAACATATGTTATACACAACTCCAAACATGGCGACGTTACCGGGAACCGGCGTGCTCACAGACTGCGCGGAGCACAGACGCCATCTTTATTTGCGCGATGAACCAGGCAGTCTCACTTCTCGTTCGGTCGTGCACTACGCATAGTCGTCCATTGCTTTGCGGTTGAACTCAATCTGACGTCTTAACGTAAACAGCTTGGGTCCGGACCCGCCGGGCTCCCTGGACCTCGAGGCGCTTCTCGACTCGGCGCTGACCTCCCTTACCTCGACTTGCTGGACCTCGTCGATCCGGTTAGGGTGGGACCTGAGTCGGCGCAGGGGGAGGAGTACCTTTGGGCCCGGGCATCGTGGCGGATACGAGCGATAGAGTAGCCTTCCCTTTAAGATAGATAGCAACGTAACAGCCTACAACCAACATCAGTCTATTGCGGTCCAATCTTGCGATTTCATTGATTATATTCATGTATTTTGTGGTATACAGTTACAGAGACTATGTATCTTTTTGAGCTATCTCTGATGACCGCCTGAAAAGTAAACAATATTGTTTGCGCGCGCGGGTATGTAAGGCACCAGCAACACGAAATCAACCGGAGACGCTGTGCGGAATATAAAAGCCAATGGATAGCATGTTCACACTAAGGCGCACCCAGGGGGTTGGTCCCAGTAAACGTGCCGATGTCGGCCCGCTGTCGACATGTGTCGGGGCGAGCTAGGCGTCTCGTAAGCGGCATGCGAACATCGGGCCGCTCTCGGCCCGCCATCGGCAAACTGACCTAGAATATCAGCACGTGTCTGGTTGAGTTCGGTATATTAATAGCGGCCAGTCGACGTCAAACCGTTGTCCGACATTTCACTCCCCAACAGTCAGCGGGTCGCTAGCGTCTCGGCATCAGCCCGACATCTTCCCGACATCTGCCCACGTCGACTATATGTCGGCTGGGTGTCGGTTGCATATCGGCATGGGCGGACATTCCACTCCCCAGCCGACAGCGGGCTGCTGTTGGCATGTTCACTGGGGTATGCCCCCCCCCCACACACACCAATGGTCTGCAAACCACAAAAGCACGACAAAGACAAATTTACGCCTAAAATGAGCTTGTTCTCCTAACCGAACGGCAGGATCCGCCACTGGTGACAGGGCATTGGCACTTTCAGTCGATGCTGGTGGAGGACATGACTTCATTTGCGACAAATATGTAAAAATGTTACAATTGTCTTTGGTCGCCATCGTATCTCAACCGCTTTTACCTTGTTTGAATCCACATTCATAAAACAAAACGTCTTATTTCAGGCATGTAAGGGATTCTCAACGCTTACCTCTGAACCATTCTGAGGCAGGCACCACACCCCTGGACCAGTTGTTGCCATCTATTTAAAAAAGCCATTCCTCAAACCCAATATGCCTCCGGTCGAAACAGCAATGCAGATATGCATTGCAACGTTTGTGGGAAAAGAAACAGATAAAATACGGTCGCTCGCTCATCGATAACATATGCATAATTGCATCTCTAGAAAGTTGGGCGGTTGCTGCAATGGATATACTGTAAGAAATGGCGGTTCTCAATGACATCCTGGTTATTGCATTTACACATTGGTCGCGGAAGAGAGCGACAGGTGAGACCCAATGGCGGTTGCTCATTGCTTCCTAGTGTGGCCTCCGATCATTTTGGAAAAGCTACGTCCCTGCACATGCATCAGCAACCATCACCGCCAAGACAAGCTGCGTGACAATCGCCGTCATCACCGACCATGACTTGACAATGACCATGACCATGACCATGACTTGACAATGACCATGACCATGACCATGACTCGCCGTCATCGTGACAATCGCCGTCATCAGCAACCATCACCGCCAAGACAAGCTGCGTGACAATCGCCGTCATCACCGACCATGCGACAGCGGCCGGCGGCTCACCTGCATGACAGTGGCCAGCCGCTGTACCAGCTGACTGGTGGGGATCTCGGAGCCGTAGATCAGCTGGTACTGCTGCGCCACACGCCGCGCCCGCTTCACCAGCACACGGTAGTCGGGGCCCATGCCTGCAGCGACACGGTCCATCATGGCAAATACACGCAAAGCAGTATGTGCAGATGCTGATGACCAGCTGTCAGTACAATCGATATTAAAAATATTCGGATTGATTGGTTGGTTGGTTATTTGGGCTTAGGAGCGCATCGACTGCGGTGGTCATACAGCGCCCAACAATATTCGGATTGACGTCCTCGTCAAGTGTGTTAGATGGTCCACATCGTTTTGAATCGTGCCTTATCCAGGCACCTTGCCCTTAGAAGGGCAAGAAGGGCCAATACTTCTGCTGAAGCTTTACGTTACAACCCATCAGAAATGTTGGCCAGTATATGCCCTAAGAGAGGACACACGACGACGACCGCTGACGCCGAAACGCTATGTTCCACCTAAAAGATGACTGAGATATCAGCCGAAATTTGATTCTGAATATCAGATATCGAATGTTATATATTCGAACATTTCCGAAAATCGCATGCACATACACAGCAATTGACACCAGTCATGAGTCGGGTTCCAGGATCTTCAGGCAGGAAGGAACCAAGATCCAATCTGATCACTTTGAAATTAATCAGAAGAGATCAGAGGCTAACCTGGTCATTTTTCATGGATCCAGCATGAGTGAGGATCTATCTGGATTCTTGCATTTCGGAATGAAATCAGAATGTAGTCTACTGGCTGTCTACCGGGGGTTCCTAGCACTGGCCGCTTTAAGGAACAATAACTCACCACTATAGATCATTCCGATGTGATCAGTGATCTTCTCGACCTTGTGGAGGCTGTGCTCATCGGCCAAAATCGACTTGAATTTGTTCTCGGTGGCGATGACAACTCCATTGGTAGCTGCAACGCATGGGGATGGTCATCGAGACAAAGGATGGCCATTTATTAGTACCACATCTAGAATCCCATCCACAACAAGAAACCTACGTCAAAGTGGCTGCACAACAGATGAACCAATAAAAGCATGTAAGGAGGCTAGCACAATTTACCGAAATCACGAATCAGAACAACCATTACCGAAAATCACGACACAATGCCGACTTAGCAAGAGTTACGGTAGTTAGCATAGTAGTTAGCCAGCGAAGTATATATAGCTTGTGGTAACTGACCTTTGATGCCCACTGATGGCGCGCCAGCAGCGACAGCGGCAAGCGCATACTCGATCTGCACCAGCTTCCCCGATGGACTGCAATCGTGCCGCACATTAGTCACCGCCCAGTCACGTTCACGAGGAACGACACACTGAGTCCTCAGCATCAATTCGTTGCGCCACGTCTCACACGCGTTCCTAGCCTTCTTTCCTTAGGCACATCTTTCTCAACTTCCTCATCCCAAAGTTTTTGTCTGACAAGAGTGAATGTTGCAGTGGTAATTGATAGACTATTTGGGTTTAAGGGCGCGCCGACTACAGGGTTATTTGACGCCCAATTGCAGTGGTAAGAATCTGGTGTCCTTGACACGTCTTGCACCGTCTGATGTCTTCTATGCAGGGTTGGAAAAGCAGGCCGTTTCTGGATTTTGAGCTGTAAGCATCCAGAATATTACACTCGCCAGAAAATTCTTATTTTTCTCACATCGAGGTCCAATGGTGGTGTTCGACAGTGCTGTTTGACAATGAATTGCTCTGTGATGAAGTGTTGAAGAGTTACTGGATAGTGCGAACTGAGATTCTGATATCACGGGTTTGAAGAAAAATATCCTCTCCGTAATCAATTACCCCAAAATTGTCCTCCCGCATTCAGGATTGTGGTTTAGGGGCGCATCGACTGCATAGGTCATATAGCCCACATCCAGGATTACAAAGTACAAATCCAGCCCTGCTTCTATGTCCTTGATCGACAACCTGTAAATGCTTTCCTTTGAACCTGGGTTTGCACTTCATTTGGCCTTGATGTCCTTCGTGAGCTTTTCCAGCACCAGCTTCTGCACGTTTCGTGGGGTCACCAGTCTCTCCCCATCATTACGAGAGTATCGTCCACGGCCAGCTCGTCTCTGAACGATCAGTATGGACGGGACCGGTGGAGCTAGATCACTGCGACAGTCGGGCCGGGCGGCGACTATGACTTCGCGCAGCGCTCTTAGTTCTGCATCTTAGGTAGTTTCTCTCTTCAGCTGCTGGATTCCATGAGGTGAAAACACACCTGGTCTAAGTGCACGTCCAGGCCGATGTGTTCGTTCGCACTCGATGGGAGATGGACAAGCCGCCCGCAGGCAGCAGGTCCTTTCCCGGCTTGTACTTTATGGTGATGTTGTACCCCTGTAATCGGGTTGGCATTCGCTGAAGTCGTGGTGGGGCGGCCTAGATGCTTTTTTCAACTGCATCATCTCCAGCGCCTTGTGGTCGCCCAAACAGTTCTTATCAAACAGGTACATACGGAAGCGCTGGTGTCCAAAAACACTGTCAACAGTTCGCGCTCGATGTTGGTGTAACGATGTTGCTCTTCCGAGACATTCGCTTGGATGCGATTTCCATCTGGTACCAATGCTACCCGAGGCCCTTTGTGAGGAATCCGCCTGCACCACAGTCGGTTTCTTGAGGTCGAAGTACGCCTGTGTTGTTTCCTCAAAAATCACCTTTGATCGTGTCTAAAGCTCTCCTCGGTCTTGCCATGCCATCTACTGGAAGACTGAGTCCTTTCTCAGTAGACCTCACAGTGCTCTGTTGCACAGGCCAGTCTGGGGATGGATGGGCGCATATAGATGGCGATGCCAAGGTACTCTTACTGCTCCTTTGTGCTCGACGACGTGCACAAAGGCCATGGTGTTAAAAGGCCATGTACCTTGGTGTTCTCCACCTTCGCGAGATAGGCATAGACGAGCCCGTATAACTACACGCTACATTGCTTGACGGCTCACTTTCCCCTGTCGAGTGTCAGACGATTTCATTTCATGACGATTGAGAGCAAGTTCCGGTCGTGTCTGGCCTCTGCTCTGACGAGTACGATGGTTGATTTGTGCTTTAGGGTGCGTGGCCAATGCCGAATACGATGATGTTATCTGCTATCTCGATGGCCCCTGTACACTCCTCGAGCAGCTGGAGGAGCTGGCAACGAGTTTGCTGAAGCTTGCCGCTCCCGCCATCTTGTGTGCGATCTCTTCCGTTGTCGATGTCTTATAATGGCCCCTCCTGATCGTTGTTTGGACGTTCTAGATCCAGGCACACTTGCGTTTGCCGTTGCTCTTCCGTATGGTATGCTGTTCACCAAGTTTGTGGGTTCATGTACCCTTGTGATGATGTTTGCAGTCTCCACATCCTTCAGCTCTCCTTCCACTCAGGCTCTAAAATGCGTGGGGATCCTTGGATAATAAATGACAGGTTTGGCTCCCTCCTCTAGTTCATTGTACTTATCGGGAAATCGTTCGACGAAAGCCGTTCCAGCTGTCTTCACTAAATAAAAGTAGGTTGGTGGAGACCCAGCTTCACCATATTGGCACGTGAGTCGGATGGCATCATAGTGTTTGATGTCCATACCATTGTAACTTGTAACTAGCTTTGATATACTGGATGCGATCAAATGCCAATCATGGGCTCCAAACATGGCTTCTTACATGTCTAAGGGTATGTCGTTTCCTTGTGTCCCTGTGTCAACCTTGGTTATTGGTTGGTTATTGGTTTTTTACGACACATCGACCGTTGAGTCATATAGCGTCGCCAATCTCTCACGCCAATTGGTCGCGGGCGAAGAGTAGCGACAGGTGAGATTCGAACCCACAACCTTTCGATTGTGAGACGAGCATCTTACCCCTAGACCACTCGTCCCCCCTGTGTCAACCTTAACAGGCAACCAAACCATCAGGTGTTTTGTACCGATCTTCACTTTCAACCGGGTGAATACCTCGCCACGTGTTTTACCCTCATTGGCCATGCTGGACATCGCGATAGTGTCCACTAACATTATATTGCAATCAGCCATGACGTTCGGCTCTAGCTCAGCTAGTCTCCTCAAATATACTCGAAAGGCATGAGACCGTGCTACCACCCTGTTGTGCAGGTTGTTTTCCGATAGGCCACTCAATATTCAGTCTATTCTCTTGTCACGGTGCAACAATCTGAATTCTCCAAGATTCATGCAACAGCCGAACCACTGTTGTTGTCCTGACAATGGTCACTACAATAGTCAGTGGTTGATATTCGATTACTCGAATTTTTATCTCTGCATCCAATATTACAAAGGATACATTCAAACCCGATCATCTCTCTAGTGCACACCATTTAGTAGGTTCACAAAGGTTGGGTTGCAAACGAACAATTGTCTATGAGTGATATCAAAATTTAGCAATTCCAAGCATGAAGGCGACATTATTTTTATCACAGATAGTTGTATATCACTACAATGCATGCAAGTCATCAATCAAGATCCAATGTACCTTCTTGCTGAGAGCACTGCTTGTTTATGACTGGCAATGCACCATGTAAGACTGCAATGTCCCATGTTCCAATCATGTAGCATGCTCACTTGTCCCTTGCCAGGTGGAAACAAACCATAATACCAACAAACCAGATTGCAAAATGTAGTGGGTTTTCAAAAGGTTTTCAGTATGCAGGACATTGGATGCAGGCATGCCCAGGCATGCAGTCAGGCTAGCTTAGGTTTACACACAAGGTATATGGCCCTAAACAGGACAAATTCTGGGGATGGCACATAAGAATGAGAAAATAATGCAAGTTATCAGAGGAAACCATTCCATTTAAGCTGGGTGCCTGATAATTTGATACCAAATTCAACATTTGTCTACCCTTTAAACATTGCAATTATTATATATGCCACAATATGATACCATTTCTATTTTGTTTAATTCTCCTTTGGAAAAAATCACAGTATTTATGCATTAGGAGCAGAGCACAAATTAGAAAAGAAAAGAAAAAAAGAAGTATGCACTGGCATTGCTGAAGCTTACCTAGCAGCTTCTTCCTCCACCATCATCACTTCAGGAATGCACTTATAAGCAAGATATTCACCATTTAAAATCATGTCATTTACTGTCTGCAAGATGGCTGAAACAGACTGCTTTGCTTACATAGAAGCAATTTCTCAATGTATTTGTGTACCACTCATGAGAGGCATGTTCCTTGTTTCTTTTTAAGATGCATATTATATATTGTAATAAAGTCTTGAAATTTTGCTTGTAAAATTATAGAAGACAAATATTAGGGTATTTACAAGCCCCTGAGTGCAAATTGTAAAGAAAATGCATGAACTAGTTTTGTTGAAGCTTAGCTAGCAATTTCTTCCTCTATCACTTTGCTGTGAGAACACATATAAGCAAGATATTCCCTAGTTATTGTACTTAACTTTGACACAGCAGATCACACCAACTCCTTCAGTGATCATCATCATTGTCATCATAATGTTTATTGTAATCAGTCTTACAAATCATTTTTTAAACACAATTTTATTCTTCACAGTAGTGTGAAAGCACTAGGAGCTTAAATCATGGCTAGTAAC
Organism: Ashinkailepas kermadecensis; assembly: GCA_034440615.1. NCBI lineage: Eukaryota > Metazoa > Arthropoda > Thecostraca > Neolepadidae > Ashinkailepas > Ashinkailepas kermadecensis. Next base: position 64,344 of record JAOTOM010003367.1, on the reverse strand, counting down.
TGAAGATGTGGAATGACACTGGAGTGAGATATAAACATAAATACACATTTCTTACTAGGATATTTTCTCATTGATTCCCAACTGCAGCAATCACAGATCATCTTTGAAGACGCAACCAAATCCAGTATGGGTTGCAACCCCAATTCAGTACAAAATTAGGACACTGTCAACTATTTATCAATCGAAGTTCAGATCAAATGTAGGGGTTTTGAATACATGGTTATGAAAATGACAAGCCAACACCCAACCACAGTTCGTGCTCAATCCATCCCCATGTAGCAGGAGACAAAGCTTGATTAGTGGCTGGAATCCTGGAAAATTTCTGGCAGAGGTGTTGTTAGGTGCTAAACATTTGTAGTGATGCAATGATATTAAGTGATCAAACACCACTGCATCTGTAGTTTTAAGTGATCCAACATCAGAAGGTTAGATTGGTTTAGGTTATGTTATGTTAGGCTACTTTTGTAATTCTACACTATTCTTGATTATATATCACCCCACCCAAAACTTCTTTTTCATAAAATCTTTCCAAATCTTGTTCCAGGATGAAAATATGTATCTATATTGTGAACAATGTATCTTACTGGTATTTTTTTAAAGGTTGTCTGAATAATTTTGATGTTCATTTCTTTGTAAAATGACTGTTTCTTGAGATATAAGTACCTGAACTTGAATTGCTTATATCTCAAAATGTTTCCATTTCCCAAATAAATGAATATGAAAGAAATTTAAATAACAAAACACAATTTTGACCAGAAATTTGCCTAGGGGCTTCTTCTATGTAGCTACCTAAATCAACATGCAACTTTAAAAAAAAATCAATATGAAGGACATCCCAATCCACCTGCAACTTGGGTCAGCATTGGCCATCCTGGAATGCTGTATAAAGCAATGCTGCAAAATGGCATGGAAATACATACTGGGTACATCACAGTGTGTTCAAATTCTGCAGTGAAGCCCCAAAATGGCACCAGACAATATGCATGTCCACATATTGAGATATTTTTCTGCTTTTACTTCCATCTGTGAAAGCCCATAGTGATGTCTTCATATTTATCATACATATATTAGATGGACTTGAAATGAATTTCTTCACTTTCATGCCCTTCTTCACATACTGTCAGATTACTACTCATCCCTGCAAATGCAGGCATTTGGCAGTCGTATTCCTGCTTATGCATAAAATTTACAGTTCTACCCATGTCTTGCATGAAAAAAAAACTTGAAGAATCTTAGGTATCATTGTGGTTTAAGGTATCTATGTGACAGGTTTTAGACACATGTTACCTCAATGAAGCAAGCAAATGGATCAGGTGGGGTTGGGTTAGATCAGGTTATGCTTTTGTTTTAGTTGGAAAATAAACAAAAAATGCTTTCAATTTTGTAATATTTTTTTTATCAAAAAAAAAACAGGTTATGCTAGGTCAGGGTAGGTTTTTTTGTGATTTTTTTAGAATGAAAATTTTTGAAAAGGTTTATTTTTTATTTTTTTAGAATGAAAATTTTGGTAAAAATTTGGAATTCTTAAAAAGTTGTTTTCTTGCATAGAAGGTAAGGATAGGTTGGATTAGGTTACATTACATTTTGTCTATATTTTGAACATTACTTTTTATGCTATATTACCCAACTCCAAGCCCATTTTTGATGCTATTTTGCCTACCAAATGAAAAGTATGCATTTGCAGAGGAAATGAGTGGTTGCATCATGTTAACCACATTCATATACCAATGTATAAAAGAAGGAAAAAAACTGGGAAAAAAAGTTCCAAAAATTCCACTAATCTGCAAATTTACCAAATTTTATTGGCACCTGGAACTAGAATTGAAATTCAACCTGAACATCATGATAAATCATTGTTTCCTCAATGTTAGTGATGTGTGATAATGCCACTGTCCAGTTTGATAACATATGAGAGATTCCTGATGTTGGAAAATAATTAGAGCTTGTAAGCTCAGCTGTGTTGACTTCTGAAGATTTCATTATGAAGTATTTTCTAAGACTCGGAGAGTAAGAGGCACATACATAGGTAGGTAGACTTAGTAGTTCTGAGCTAGTCCATTCAGACACAGCACATGCTCTTTTAGCTTTCATATTTTATATTTATATTTTACATTTCCCTGGTGGCCCAGTTGGTTAGAGTGCTGACATGCACTGGTCTCCCCTGTCTTGGCAAGGCAGGGTTTGAGTGACTTCATGAGCTCACATTTAGCCCCAATCTGGGAAGGCCAGTTGGCAAGTGGCCTGATAAGGCTGGGGACAAGCTACTGAGGAGGCTGTGTCAGTGCATTGACAGCACGTTAAACTATCAGTCAAATTTTGTCATTGAACTGGAATTCATGGACTGGGTGGTGGGGCAAGGGTTCATGCAACAAGCCCTACTTAGCAATAGGACCCTGGTTCACAAAGCTACCCCAGCAAGAATCCAGACTAAACTTTTGTTTAAAAAAAATAGTATCACACATTATTCTCTCAAATTTCAAGTGTACAGGGTTAGACTTGTGGCATACAGACTGAAACCACAAGCATGCACCGATTCCAGGCATGTAGTGGAGCAAATCCAGACATGCAGCAAACATGTACATATCTCATTTTGCACACTACCTAGTCTGCAAATGGCATACCTATGTGTAATACCTACAAATGTAGGACCTTCTGAATTATTGGAGATCAAGGTAAAATTTGTTCCTTTATATTTTTTTAATACAATGTATTTTAACATGAAAAAGACTATGTAACCACTCATTTTCTCAGCAAATGATTACTTTTCATTTGGCAAAGAAATACATGATCATAATCTTCACTCTACAAATATAGCCTATTGCATATAATTATCCATACCTGGTGTCACAGACATGATAAAGAAGAAATTTAACAATTCATGCACTTCATTCAATACTCTTTGACATAGAAAACCATGTTTCTGGCATAATTCCATATTTATTTGCAAGGAATATTTGCAGCCAGATGCATCTGTAACCTTCTATTAAGGCCGGAAGTTCCTTGCGATGCTGTTAACATGAACAGCAGCTCTAACAATGGTGCCTAGATTTGATGATGTGCAAAAAAAGTTTGTTTGGAATTATTCTGGTTTTCTGGTTAGGTCAGGTCAGATTATATTATGCTATAATATATGCTATATATTATGCTATGTTATTTTAGTCTAGATTAGGTTAGGTTAGGTTATTTTTTTAAATGATTTATCTATTCAAATGTCATTTTTCAATTCCTGACTGAGCAGAAGTTAGTAGACAAGCCAGATGCAGCCACATGCAAGATATGCCACATATCAGTGTAGGTTTAGCTTCACTGTGTGCAGGTTGCACTCCAGTATCTCACACAATTATTAAGCTTTCTTTTGGGGACAGTCACACAAGTTTAGAATATTTCTGACAAGTGTCGTTCCCAGCGAGGCTATTCGCTCAAATTGTTCCAAGGTCTGCCAGTATTTGTTTTAAAGGAACTCTACAGCCACAAGATTCATAATTTCCTTCTCGACATAATTTTGAGATTGAAGCTTTATAAGCCACAGTCCGTTTGCCATGCTGGTCAGTCTGACACCATCAAGGTTCAAATGGACGAGCCACAGCCCGTATGATCCCATTAAGGTATGTAAATGTTTGGGTAAAATTACAGAACTAGGTAAAATGCGATTTTTCGGATTTTTTTATATGGGGTATCTTAACGTAAAAATCATGATGCGACCACTCATTTTCTCCGCAAATGATTACTTTTCAGTTGGCAAACAAATACACTACCATAATCTTCACTCTGCAAACATAGCACATCGCGTATAATTATCCGTACCTGGTGTCACAAACGTGATAAAGAAGACATTCAACACTTCAGGCACTCGATTTGATACTCTTTGACATCGAAAACCTTATGTTTCTGCCTTAATTCGACATTATCTCCGAGAATGCATATACTCGCAACACGCCACGCCAGCCACCGTCGATAATGGTGGCGTCAACATTCCTTGCGATGCTGTATTATTTTATTTAAATATATTTGATGACGTCATGGCCGAAAAATTGGTTTCGGATAATTCTGGTTTTCTGGTTAGGTTAGGTTAGGTTAGGTTAGATTATATTATGATATAATATATTTTATATATTATGCTACGTTATCTTAGTCTAGGTTAGGTTAGGTTAGGTTATTTTATTTTGTTGTATTATTTATATATTCATATTTAATTATATAATATAATTATATAATAATATAATCTAACCTAACCTAACCTAACCTAACCGGAAAACCAGAATTATCCGAAACAAATTTTTCGGCCATGACGTCATCAAATATATTTAAATAAAATAATACAGCATCGCAAGGAATGTTGACGCCACCCTTATCGACGGTGGCTGGCGCGGCGTGTTGCGAGTATATGCATTCTCGGAGATAATGTCGAATTAAGGCAGAAACATAAGGTTTTCGATGTCAAAGAGTATCAAATCGAGTGCCTGAAGTGTTGAATGTCTTCTTTATCACGTCTGTGACACACCAGGTACAGGATAATTATACGCGATGTGCTATGTTTGCAGAGTGAAGATTATGGTCGTGTATTTGTTTGCCAACTGAAAAGTAATCATTTGCGGAAAAATGAGTGGTCGCATCATGATTTTTACGTTAAGATACCCCATATCAAAAAAATTCCAAAAAATCGCATTTTACCTAGTTCTGTAAATTTACCAATGTTTGCAGCATTAAGTCATGAAATAACATTTAAATCATAGCACGTTTCCTCCTTATCTTGCCTATGATGTCATCAATTGTATTGACTGCCATTGACTTAAAAGTAATCATTTGCAGAGAAAATCAATGGTTGCATCATCTTAACCACATAAAAACATGGTATAAAAAATCCTACGAATCAAATTTAACCTTGATGTCCAAATTGGCCACCCTTCCTACCTATGCAGTGATTTTGGCATTTCAGCTTCCGGGTATAGTGATGTTAGTAATTTTCAATGAAAAAGTATGTTCCCTTTCACCTCAGGATGTCCTATGATGTCAACATTAATGATGAAAATTTTTATTCAACCAAGTCTGTATGAATAATTACCTACTGTCCCATGCCTACCCTGGTGTACACAAGCATGAACCAGCCACAATCAAATGGCCTCAATTCCATCGCACACAAATAAAACCTAATTGAGGCATCCATAATATGCAGGCCAGTGCTTACCAACGTAGAAACCTACCTTGGTACCTATCTTCATGCTTACCTAAACGTTGTGAGGGAAAAGCTGTATCTTTCTGACGCCATGATTAGGTACCGTGGACACCTACGTAGGTACCTAGGTAACTATGAAATCAAAGAGCAATATTCTGTTGTGTAGAAAGGCAGGTTAAGTATGTGGACAATTAATGTGATCAAAAATCTACATCAGAAATAAATAGCCGTTGTTCTCGAAACCGACCAAGACCAACGTCCACAACAGAGCGCCACACCACGCCGCGCCGCGTACCATTACAAGCGAAACAACATTGCCATTTGGTTCTAATAAAACAAATCTGATTAATTGTCTGGCAGCGCCATGTAATTACGTCACAGTACGTGGTTTCGTAACCTGTAGAATATAAGAGAGGCTCAAAGTAATCGTTAGCACGGAGTAAGCAAGGGATTAATTTACATCTATCTGCACTACTTTCGCGATCATGAAAAATTAAGCTAAATAGTTACTTCGGCACATCTTTATTGCGAAAAGCTCTGTATCCTTATTTCTCCATATCGAATGTAGGACGAAGGTGAGGATGCAACCAAAGTAGCATATATCATAAACTACATTTGCCAGGTATTGTAATCATGTTACACCCTGGTTACACCCAAGGTTACACCAGCGCATGAAAACAGTGATAGGAAGCCAATGTGGTCTTTTGCTGAAATTATTATCGCGTTCCTGGATGGCATTTTAGGGCCAGGTTCTTTTTAAGTCCGTGTGCTAGGAGGCAGTAACGGATTCTGTCCTGATATTTAGGGTACCTACTAATTAAAATTAGGTACCGTCCGACCAGCACGCCAACGTTGCCAGAAACACATTCATGGACCCCAAAAGGAGGATCGTTGCCATTGGATCTTCTTTTCTCCTCCAGGGTCTCTGAGTCCATGATGGTGTAGAAGAGTATCTCGCTTCACGGTTGCGTCTCCACTGCAGCAACGGCCAGTTCGCGTCCCGTCGTCTCACGTCTCTTCTGCGGGTAGCAGCAGTACGCCACTGCTCTCGCGGCACTTAGGATCCTCTTGCCCAGGCCGGACGCAGTGGCGTTGTGCCGGTCTCATTGGTCAGGTCACGGACATACCGCTGTATGCGATTCAGTAGACTGGGTCGATCGTTGGGGATTGGCGCAGGTTAACCGGACAAATGTACGTAAAGCAAATGTACGTATGGCAGATGTACGTACGCAAATGTACGTAAGCAAATGTACGTAAGCGCAGATGTACGTATGGCAATTGTACGTAAGCACAGGTGTACGTGTGGCTAATGTACGTATGCGCAAATGTACGTAAGCGAAAATGCACGTATGCGCAAAAGTCCTCTTCAGTGCGCCTGTACCGTTATCCGTTTTTTTGCTTCATATTGCAGGTAATGTTTTAAATATATATTGTATGCTTTTGCTGCATTGAGCAGCTAAATTATATTTATCTAAGTGTCCTTTTTGGATTAGAAAGTGCCAGTTTCATGTCTAAACGGCGCCCTTTTACACTGTGCACCCGATGGGCGGATTCCGCCTTCCCTGCTGTTTTTTTTTTAAACGAAATCTCACAAACCGGCAGGAATATTGCAATGAAATCATTGGACTTTGTTGAAAATTGATAAGCCCATCCTGTGCAACACTACTTTGTGACCTCCTTTGGTAAATGTAGGAACTGGAAGGGGGGGCAAAATCGGCCGACCTGCCGCCAGCCACCCGTCGGTCGGCCGCCCGGCTCTTCAACGTTCAAGGTTACAAAGGTTTCCGTCGGCGCAGTTTGTTTCGACTTCACTTTACCCTAAAGACATTTTCATAAGGTCATGGAACTTATACTATGACGAGTTCTCTACCGTCTTAATCTAGCCTCCAATTTTTGTGTTTTTAGCTTTAGTAGTTTTCGAGATCATAGGGAGGGGGGGCGTATCCGCCTCGGGCCGTGTTATGCGAGAGGTCCTCCAGCGCGCGTGTTACCAAAATGCTCCTCAGTAAGAAGTAGAGGAAATATGTACCTCAAATACGCACCGAAAATACCTTTGGGAACCAGTTGCCTCCAGCTGTCTCGGGTTACCGCTCCCTGTCGGCTTTTAAGTCGGCTCTGCATGAGATGAAAAAACGTGCCTTGCCGCTTTAACTAATTGACTATGTATTTCTACTAGCGATGCATTCAAATGCGTTTGTAATTTAATCCCGAGTCATTATGTCATACTTTGTGATCAATCATTGTGTCGGCTAATCATTGTCACCATTTATGGTTGACACGTCTACAACTGTGTGATGCGACAGTCCGAAAAGCCACTTTGTGGATGAAAGCCAAGATACATAGACAAATACAATGCAATACAATACGCTAGGGTATCACGGACTACCCGGCCGATCTCTGGCAGATCAACTGCCGAGGGGAATCTGGCTGAAAACACTACTGTAGTGTCGTACCACTGTACCACTGTAGTGTCACCACTGTATAATCATATCCATCACATTTCGCCGTTCGGTTTCGACAGCGTCAAACGAAACAGTCGATTACTATGCCATAGTAATCGATATAGTTGTTAATTTTTGAATCTGAACCATAGTGATACTATGGTTCAGTGCAGCTTATCTCCTTAGCCCTGTTCATGAGCGAAGCGCGCACTCGCCACGTGCGAGAACTTCCGCGCGATCGCGTGCGCGATGGCGTCGATCGCGATGGTGCTTGCAACATGAAACAAAATCATCGCGTTGCATGTGGCGAGATGTCGCCACACCCGATTTTGATGCTTGGGGTCAATGGTGGATTTCCTAGAGTAGAATAAAGGGCGTTTTTTTGTTGTTGCAAAACTTGAGGATTTTCACATCTACTCGGCGCGTGTGTGAGACTATTCAGTGATATTCGCTTCCAATGTCCATCAGGCAATTCCTCAGTATCTTGGGATGCTAACGATGTGTGATGTGTTGCATTTCGACTCATGGATCAAGGAGCAAATGAGGTTGAATTGATACCTTGGTTTTGAAAATATTCAAAATAATGCTCGCAAATATGTTTTTGAACCTCGAAGTAAAAATCCACGTCAAATTCAGCTTTGGCATCCACATTAACCCCAGGGTCACCCAGAAGCCAAAAACGATCATCAGAAGTCACGTTGGGTTAATGACCTCGAATAACCGTGGGAAGCCAATAGCCGGTGTAAGCACGCTGGCTGAGTTGTTCATCACCTGCCACAGCCATCACCCTGCCACATCCATCACCCCGCCACACCCATCACCCTGCCACACCCATCCTCTGCCACACCCATCACCCTGCCACACCCATCACCCTGCCATACCCATCACCCTGCCACACCCATCCTCTGCCACACCCATTACCCTACCACACCCATCACCCTGCCACATCCATCCTCTGCCACACCCATTACCCTACCACACCCATCACCCTGCCACATCCATCCTCTGCCACACCCATTACCCTACCACACCCATTACCCTACCACACCCATCAGCCTGCCACATCCATCCTCTGCCACACCCATCACCCTACCACACCTATCACTCTGCCACACCCATCACTCTGCCACACCCATCACTCTGCCACACCCATCCTCTGCCACACCCATTACCCTACCACACCCATCACCCTGCCACATCCATCCTCTGCCACACCCATTACCCTACCACACCCATCACCCTGCCACATCCATCCTCTGCCACACCCATCACCCTACCACACCCATCACCCTGCCACATCCATCCTCTGCCACACCCATCACCCTACCACACCTATCACTCTGCCACATCTATCACTCTGCCACACCCATTACCCTGCCACACCTATCATTCTGCCACACCCATCACCCTACCACACCAATCACCCTTCCACACCCATCACCCTTCCACACCCATCACCCTACTACACACATCACCCACCCTACCACACCCAACATTGGCACTTCTGGGAAAATAAGTGACACTGATTGCAGACAGTTCGCGATTTCGACGAAAAAAAATAACGGTATTCCCCTCTTATAGCACCACAGCTCAGTTACCTGACAAGATGTCTTCATTTTTTGCGCTATGACGTCCACAAAGGATATCCCTGAGCGGCGGTGCGCAAACGTGGGCCAATTTTCCGTGGTTGCGAAAAAAAGAGTTTTTTTTCACGGGCGACGGCTAAGGTTACACACGGGGCCACCTTCTAACATGTTAGTTGACCGACTGTGCCCCATTCGTGACCATAGCCTCCCAGGCAAGGCGCAATTCCCATTCCTTAAGCATTACTGGGGAGGGGAGGGAGTTTCGGAACGTTGGGACCTGGTCCTCAATGGAGTCAATAGTAGCGGTCCACCCCAGTCATTGGAGTCACTAGTAGCGGTCCACCTCAGTCATTGGAGTCCATAGTAGCGGCCCATCCCAGTCAAATCTTGTGAGACGAGGCCCTGGCCGCAGAACATGCGGAATTGTTTTTTCCATCGAAGTCGCCAAGATATTGCAAATTGCGAAACACATGACCATTTTACACCAAACTAGATTCGATGTACCTATACCACGTTTCTTTCAGGTGCTGCACAATTCGGCACTCAAATAGTTCCCCGCTTGCTCTGAACTTCCTCCAATACTTTATCTTGCCACTCCTATCCGTTGTGTTGGATAATTTGAGTTTTCACTTCTTCGCAGCTTAAATTTAGCTTGTTGGAATGTTTTCAGCGGGAGGATCTCCACGGTGCGGTCTCAGTCGGCATTAGGAACACACTGGTTTAATTAAAATGCATGCCAATCTGCTCGGGCGAGGAAGTATCCACAAAACTCTTCCTTTGAACATAACTGTGACGATATCAGATAACATACTGTGACGAAGGCTAATGAAAAAGACAATTTAAACAGCAACTCTTCTTAGGTCAGTTGCTGAATCCACCGAAGAAGCATTGTGAATGTAGCATTATTGCAAAAAAGACAACGAAAATATTTGACCCAGACACATACGCACAGTTCGCTTCCCATAAAGCTTCACATATTTATTTCTGCCAGATAGAATCCGACACTTTTGCGCATTCGCTGAGAACATCAGCATGAGAAAATAACCAGGCGCGCAATTTACAGGGCAGTTGCAATGAGTAGTCTGGCTGGATAACCGTAATGCATCGACCGCGGGGAGGTACAATTCAACACAACACAACACTTGGAATTGGACGAAAACTGGCTCTTATCGTGGAATACGTGACGTTGGTGGAATCGTTTCACAGATGTGGATTGAGGGGTAATCCTCTGGACAAATATGTTAACTGTGTGCCATATTGTGCTGCCAATTAAGCCAGAATGCCGCGCAGTCGACACAGGAGAAGGAGGAGAACACACGGAACCGAACCCCAGGACCAAGTAGCCCAAGCACGCTGCATTTACGCTGGTCGCTGAACGACCTGAACAGGCCTCCAAAGGTATTCAAGCAGACAAAAATGCAGTATAAATAACACATTACAGCAACACCAACAGGATCTTTCACAGCTGCCTGAAGCTGGGCTCAGAGCACATTGGACGTGTGTGTCACATGTTGCTGAGAATCAGGAGCGCTTGCAGGGCAGTAATGGAACACGGTGTCTGCCAGGCACCACCAATGTCGACTTCAGAGTGCACTTGATGCCATCATGAAACATGGCCTGTTTTACAAGCTCCCGCAGTATGGGCGGCATAATGTCCACATGAAACCTCTATTTCTACCAGCGGATGGAGCATTTTTGAAGTACCGACATAAAATGTATCCAATTCACTGTTCTAACATCATTGTAGCAAGCTACCAATGTCGCGATAATGAATGGCGCACACAATGCCGGTGCTGCGCGAAGGCTGCAAAGTTAGGCGAGGATAATGAAAGTTTCGTTTCATATCCCATATTTCTCCTTCAACGCTCATTGGCGTCACGTATATCAAAAACATTTTTGACATATCCAAGTGTTCCTCCATGCGCTCTTGTGCTCGTCTTCCGTCGAGTCGCCACCCGACGTGACGCGTGACGACCAAGATGCTGGACCAGGAATGGCTCGAGCCGTGAAGACGAAGATGCTGGACCAGGAATGGCTCGAGCCGTGACGACGAAGACGCCGGACCAGGAATGGCTCGAGCCGTGACGACGAAGACGCCGGACCAGGAATGGCTCGAGCCGTGACGACGAAGACGCCGGACCAGGAATGGCTCGAGCCGTGACGACGAAGACGCCGGACCAGGAATGGCTCGAGCCGTGACGACGAAGACGCCGGACCAGGAATGGCTCGAGCCGTGACGACGAAGACGCCGGACCAGGAATGGCTCGAGCCGTGACGACGAAGACGCCGGACCAGGAATGGCTCGAGCCGTGACGACGAAGACGCCGGACCAGGAATGGCTCGAGCGGTAGGTCGAAATGTCTCTCTGTCCACCGTCCCGTCCAGTCCCGACCCGTTACGTCACGTCACGTCATACCTGCAGTACAGGCAACTGTCTGTCGAGAGACGGCGCTGACTGATGACGTCACTCGGCGCCGCGGACGTCACGTGCGACCCGTCCCGACGGCGCCAGAACGGACGTAGTTGGGCAGCGCCCGACTGGATTGCGACTGTCTCCCACGCAGTGTCCCGTCCGCAGCGGTCACATCGACACCGAGCAGGCACGACCTCGTCCAGCTGGCAGGCACCGCCTCGGCCGGCACGACCTCGTCCAACTGGCAGGCACCGCCTCGGCCGGCACGACCTCGTCCAACTGGCAGGCACCGCCTCGGCCGGCACGACCTCGTCCAACTGACAGGCACCGCCTCGGCCGGCACGACCTCGTCCAACTGGCAGGCACCGCCTCGGCCGGCACGACCTCGTCCAACTGGCAGGCACCGCCTCGGCCGGCACGACCTCGTCCAACTGGCAGGCACCGCCTCGGCCGGCACGACCTCGTCCAACTGACAGGCACCGCCTCGGCCGGCACGACCTCGTCCAACTGGCAGGCACCGCCTCGGCCGGCACGACCTCGTCCAACTGACAGGCACCGCCTCGGCCGGCACGACCTCGTCCAACTGGCAGGCACCCCCTCGGCCGGCACGACCTCGTCCAACTGACAGGCACCGCCTCGGCCGGCACGCCTTCGTCCAACTGGCAGGCACCCCCTCGGCCGACACGCCTTCGTTGAAGGAGCAGTCACGACGTTGTCCACCGAGCAGACCTCGTCCTGACGAGCCTCTCCTGCTGACCGAGTTGGGGTTCGCCATCGTCACCGCCGGTCGGGTTGTCGGAGATCATGAGGTACCTTCCAGCAACGATTGTAATCCTCTACGTCGCTGACGATCCTGCCCCCGTCTTCATCCGCTAGCGTCACCAGGTGCGTCTGCTCTGTGTCTTCTGGCGGCGACAGGTCTCGACCAGCGCCGCTGACGATCCTGCCCCCGTCTTCATCCGCTAGCGTCACCAGGTGCGTCTGCACTGTGTCTACTGGCGGCGACAGGTCTCGGTAGCGGCCGGAATACGTCGCATGAGCGCGGATCCACCTCGCCGGCCGTCTGTAGCCTCCTCACGCGGCGGCACGACTACGCGTCGGGCAGTTGGCGCAGCTGGAAGTTGCCGGCCGAGAACACGCGAAGCATGAACGAGCCTGCAGTGTCGGCCTCGAAGGTGGCCGGGATGATGACGTAGTGACCCGGCCGCAGCTCGAGTCGCGCCGCCACCTCGCGGTAGTTGATGTAGGTGCCGGACGAGGCATCCTCGTAGTGGTACATGAAGTGGCGCTTGGACACCCGTTGGATCGGGCTGTCCACCTGGGAAGCGATACATGGTCAGCGGCGTTACTGGCTCGTGGTATGTGTGAAGGTACATTTTGCTTGTTAGTTGAACAGCCGGAACGTTTTTATGGGGCTTCAGTTCACATTTGCGTATCACGTCTACTCATCATTCATCACCTCTACGAAAGACAAGCGTGGGTGCTCGATTTCGGCGGAATAACACGCCGTCCTGATTCTTTGAGAACATTCATCCTCATGGCACGCTACGTGCCTCCGATCACGTAGCCCAAAATTGGGAAAGGAAAACCAACTTTGTGGTGCTAAACCACGTGCTGCCAAACATCCTGGATTGGCGGCTGACTATGTGGTTCGAGCATCCCTGAACAACTACAACCTCACTCGGTTGCAGTTCCAGCAAGGCTCGTGCCGGTAAGCAGTTCCAGCAGTTCCAGCAAACACGAAGCTCGTGCCGGACAGCCTGATATCACAGACTGATGACAGCACAGACCACCGCAGCTGGCCAACAGTAGCTCACCTTGTAGAGCAGGAATCCGATCTGAGCCATCTTGATACCGAACTGGCGCTGCGATCGCCTGTACTCCTGCATGAGGCTCACCAGCACGGCCACTTTGTCGTCGTCGTCGTCGTCCGTGTCATCTGAACGGCAGCACGCACACACGTCATCGACGCTGCAGCTCGGGAAGGTGGGCACCACGCCCAGGGGTGTTGTTATATATACCTTTGAGATGGAAAGTGCCCCCTCAATGCTGGATTTTCTCCTTGTGATTTAAACTTTTAACATGGGACCTTACACGTTGTGCCCCTCGATCAGTTTCGGCCCGCCCATTGCCTTTAGGTATTGTGACCCCCCCCCCCTTCTAAATAATCATCAGAAATCAACGCCTGTGACTACGCCCCACCGACTCTGCACGCTCACCGTCTGTATGCAATCTAGTGAGTCCCTCACACATGATTACCAGGCCGAGACGCCCTGGTCTCTCCTGAGAAAATCTCACCTTGAGGTCGCTTCTGTCTCACCGTGAGGCTGTCCCTGTGTCACCCTGAGGAAGTCCCAGTCTCACTCTGGTGAGATTCTGTCTCACCATGATGAGGTTCTTTCTCACCCTGAGGAAGCCTTCTCACCCTGAGGATGTCAAACTGTCCAGATTACCCCTCGAATACGGTTGATTTTCCTCTAGATTTTCCTCGCGTTCTACAAATCCCAAACCTCTAGGTGTCATACACCGGAGCCTGAAAAGCATCTCAGCGATCCACCGATTTATTCAGTTTTGTTAGGAGCAAATTCGCCGATCACGACCAAATTCTTCATTTTCGTGCATATATTGTCGATGTCTTTCCACCTAGAGAACATTTCTTAACAAAAGTCCTGGTATGTGCCATCAAACTGAAATCTTGAGGTCATTTTACGGTCCCGTTTTGTGGGGGGTGGGGAAGATAGTTCCCCTTCAGGCAGTTTCGGGGGCCATGGTCCCCTTGCGGCCCCCACCCCGTCCCCTAGATTCGCCAGTGGACCATGCCAACTGGAGATAATTTTATAGCTGGACACTGTAGAGAGGTTGAGCAACTTGTTAGTCAGTGAGTGGCCAATTCGAAGGAACAATTTAGCAACCTTTCGAAAAACATTCCAGAATGTGCACATCCGCAGACATTTATACCAGCACCGATGGGTGAACATAGCCATTTTCCCGTTGATTCTCGCAAGGCACAATCGGCCAACGCTGTGGCGACGTGACACGAGTAGTTTTAAAGTGTTGATGCTTAATAAGAGTCCCGACAGTGACCCATTACGATGGTAGGATTTGGCTATCGTTAATTTCGTCGATGTTTCAAGTTTTTTTCTTTCTATAAATGCATTCATTAATTATGAACTACCTAACTTTTATGCTCGATAGCTTACAGTTAACACCAATTCCTGTTAATATGCAGGTGCAGCTGATATTGGGGTAGGCTAGGCTAAGCTAGGTTAGATTGTGTTAGGTTAGCTTAGGTTATATTGCGTTACGACACTGTCGCAATAGTTCGTCGCCAACTGAAGAGTACGCATTTATCCCGGGCATGCATCACACCATCCCTTAATCACGTTCAGAAGCGTCTTTCTACAATTTTCCACTCAAAATGCCACATCGAGTCTGAAGTAAATGTGTGTCATTTTAGCCTGGTTCCAGCGATAATTTACTGTTCGATAACTGGTGAAGCCACCTGATTTTTGTTTTCTTATTGCCATTGCATGAAATCTTACTTTCTAAATGATGCATGCTACGGATAGGCTTGGCCTATCAAATAATATCATGGATGTTCCGCTGTCTTCGGCAATTAGCATGCCAGAAATCTATAAAGTATTTCAGTTAGTTAGCTAGTTATTGGGGTTTAGGGGCGCTTCGACTACAGAGGTCATGTAGCGCCCATGAAAGTATTTCAGTATTGATCATCAAATTGGTCAATGCATATGATAAAATTCCTGTGTGGAATGTTGAAATGGATCAGGTTTTTGTAAAGTTTATATTGATTGAAAAATATGTAGTGAACTAACAGACCGGTTCAAAGACCGGCATATATCTCAAAGACCTGTCAAAAGCCCGTCAGTCCTGACGGGGCATTCTGTCCGAGCTCTTAGTCCTTGCAATTGCCACCTCTGATGGCCACTCTGCTGTAGCGATGAGGAGCTGTGTGGTTTTGGTAAGGGGCATGCACTCAGGTTGGCCGGCATTGATCTAGCGTAGGATCCACCATAGTGAGCAGGCACTGCGGGGCTGGCGTTAGGGATGTGCACGAGGTCAGCAGGCACTGACCTAGCGTAGGATCCACCATAGTGAGCAGACACTGCGGGGCTGGCGTTAGGGATGTGCACGAGGTCAGCCGGCACTGACCTAGCGTAGGATCCACCATAGTGAGCTGCGGGAGATAAGTGAGGAGCGTCTACGTGACACAGCTCGGTACTAACATGGCGTGGGGTCCACCACCGTGAGCAGGACTGCTGTGGGAGATAAGTGAGGAGCGTCTACGTACAAGCTCGGATACTAACATGGCGTGGGGTCCACCACCGTGAGCAGGACTGCTGTGGGATAAGTGAGGAGCATCTACGTGACACAGTTCGGTATGCTAACATGGCGTGGGGTCCACCACCGTGAGCAGGACTGCTGTGGGAGATAAGTGAGGAGCATCTACGTGACACAGTTCGGTATGCTAACATGGCGTGGGGTCCACCACCGTGAGCAGGACTGCTGTGGGAGATAAGTGAGGAGCATCTACGTGACACAGTTCGGTATGCTAACATGGCGTGGGGTCCACCCCCGTGAGCAGGACTGCTGTGGGAGATAAGTGAGGAGCATCTACGTGACACAGTTCGGTATGCTAACATGGCGTGGGGTCCACCCCCGTGAGCAGGACTGCTGTGGGAGATAAGTGAGGAGCATCTACGTGACACAGTTCGGTATGCTAACATGGCGTGGGGTCCACCCCCGTGAGCAGGACTGCTGTGGGAGATAAGTGAGGAGCATCCACGTGACACAGTTCGGTATGCTAACATGGCGTGGGGTCCACCACCGTGAGCAGGACTGCTGTGGGAGATAAGTGAGGAGCATCTACGTGACACAGCTCGGTATGCTAACATGGCGTGGGGTCCACCACCGTGAGCAGGACTGCTGTGGGAGATAAGTGAGGAGCATCTACGTGACACAGTTCGGTATGCTAACATGGCGTGGGGTCCACCACCGTGAGCAGGACTGCTGCGGGAGATAAGTGAGGAGCGTCTACGTGACACAGCTCGGTATACTAACATGGCGTGGGGTCCACCACCGTGAGCAGGAACTGTGGGTTGGTGGCGAACTTGTCGAAGTCGTTGCGACTGCCCCCGGCGTTAGTGCCTGGAATCCACGCGCCCATGATCTGCTGCACCTGTGACGGGGAAACCAGAGCACGTGACGGCGGACATTGACCATGCCGTGCTCAATCATACGGCTGACCAAACGTCAAAGGCTGTTCTGTCCTATTGCAGGATGTACTCTCGCTCCAGGCATTTTCGCAACGAGTAGACGAGTAGACCGATGTGGATAACTCGAATCTGATTGAAAGCCACGGATCGGAGAACATCAACGTCAAAGTCTGATATGACGTCTGAACGTCTGAGACTGATATGACTGAACGACAAAGACTGATATGACGTCTGACGTCTGAAATGATGTCATGTAAGCATGCTCAACACATGATAAGTAGACAAAATATTTCATCTCATTATTAAGGAAGTATTTTGACCTCAATCGGAATATTGATCTTGTTGATTTGTGTGTAAAGAAGCCTGTTTATTAATGTAGGATGGCCTATAACTATATTAGTTTTTATAACATTAAGGTGAAAATATTTTTTTTTGCAATGCCCGACGTCTCGGTGTCATGCCTTCTTCAAGGGCGTGAATAAGTGATCAAGTGAATAACAAACACAAAAACTCGTTTTTATGACGTACATTGTTCCCATTCTGACCCCAAAACTTGTTCACTTGTTCTTGCCCTTGAAGAAGGCATGACACCGAAACGTCTGGAATTGTAATAAATATTTTCACCTTAATGTTCAAAAACTAATATAGTTATAGACCATCCTACGTTAATTTCGAACTGTCCACCATTCAACAAACCTATTTATGCTTGCACAATTGCACTACCTCGAATTTACAAGTTGATTCGTTCGATGTAAGTCAGAAAAAGATTATCTGATCACATACCTCACGTAAAATGAGCTCCGGTTCACCAGAAGCACTTCACCGCTGCAAATGCAACATAGATACTTTTGGAGTGCAATTAAAACGCATTCTTTCTGATAATCAATGTTGAAGTAGAATAACAAACTAACCAGATTTCAGATTAATCCATACTGTTCAGAGCGTTTCGCCTGCATCGTCACTCATTGCAATGTTTATAGCCACCCCCTCTTCATTTGGCCCCTAATCGGTCTAGAACGACGCAGCGAAGGCCATTGCGTTGTTAACAAATGCTACCAAATGTTACCAAATGAAAATAAAATGGCAACATGTCTTGTCTGTTTCGTGTTATTTCTTGACCTTCCAGGGCGGGTCAAAGGTCACGATTTTGCGGACATCGACAGCCCACCAATCAACAACATGACATCTGCTGCAATTCAGCCAAGTCACTATTGGTGATGATTAATGGGTTGATTGATTGATTGATGTTGATGATGGAGCTGGTGCGGTCCACCAATACGCGTCACACATACCGCGATCTCACATACCGCGATCTAATCGACCACGCCGTATGTGACAGCAGTGATCCCGACTGTATGATGCACCGGTGTAACGACTGTCCGGGGGAAGGGGTGTGTTGGGATTTTTGAGACTCGTACAGGATGACGGTCACAAAAACAACCGCGATGACGGAGTCGACATTGACGACGATGACGACGGCGACGACGGTGATGATATTGGCGTGGATGATGATTCAGGGGATGATGATGCGGACAGTGATGAAGAACATCGGTTTAAGCAACGGGTCAGCACGGATCGGTGCAATCTAATTGACGTTGTTCAGACTCGAGGTGAATTTCTACAGAGTTTAAGCAGTGCGGTCGTAAAACTGACCAAACATCATTACGTGTCGGCTAACCAGAGCAAAACACTTGCAGACCTCAAGGAATCACTTCCTCCTGGGGAAGCAGTGGTTGTAGGAGATTTTTCGGAAAATTTTACTTTTGTTATCCAGGACGAGGTTCAGAGTTACCATTGGGATGCGGGACAATGCACCATACACCCATTCATCTCCTATTGGCGAGAGGACGATGTTACGGTCCATCAGAGCTTTTGCGTCGTGTCAAACTCGGTAAAACATAACGCGACTGCTGTTCATGCCTTTTTGATTAAAAAAAACTAATCCCGGAACTGAAGACTCGGATCCCCAATCTGTCTAAAATTCATTACTTTTCTGATGGTTGCGCGGGACAATACAAAAATCGTTTCAACTGTATTAACATCTGCCAGCACGAGACAGACTTTGGATTAAAATGCGACTGGCAGTTCTTTGGAACAGCTCATGGGAAGGGGGCGTGTGACGGCATCGGCGGCACAATGAAACGGGCGACAGCGAGAGAAAGTCTCTGCCGTCCGCGCACACATCAGATCACGACAGCCTCAGAAGTGTACACCTTCCTGGCCGAAAAATTCCAAACATCAATTATCTCTTTGTTCGTTAGCCAAGTCGATATCGAATCCACAGCTCATGATCTAAAGACCCGCTTCGCCAAAGCTCTGACGGTCCAGGGAACACAGTCTCTGCACTGCTTCGTGCCGGTAAATACTACCACCATGAGTGTGGCCGAACTGTCGGGCGAACAAGGGCGCCACGTCAATGTCTGCCGTTGAATGATGGATCAGTGTCTAGGTAGCCACTTCAGTGAAGCATGTATTCATAGAACAATACATTGCACCTGTCACTAAACCTGTCTGTATACAGACCAGTGTATGTTTTCCTGTATACCCACATACACGACCACCACCAAAAATATGAGCGAGATCTACCGTTGTCCTTCCAGCCATAACGATCTGTTACTAATGACTAAATATCTGGAATGCGGACGTTTATTGGACTTGACTATTAGCGTTGCTCAAACGATTGAATATGCCACTTAATTCGAATTCAGCATAAAAAACTATAATCTCCCTTCTCCCGTCAATTAATGTTGAAGGTCAAGTCTTTGCTTAAATGACCCCTAGGAGGTCACCAAAGGTCAGTCAAGTTCATGGAAGTAAAATGCAGATCAGATAAGGTCACCCGAGGTCATCGGAGGTTGCAAGGCTACGAGATCACGAATCAAACTGACTTCAACCCTGAGTGGCCTACAATCGGGTGCCATTGATGACGTCATCGCTCCATACTCTGATTTTTAATACAAAATCTAGAAAAAACATATCTCCAATTTCTTTTATAGTCAAAGACAACATACTACACAACAATATAAAAATGTAAAAACTGGATATTTTCCCATGCGCTCGATATGATATGTCACGTGACCTAAGGTCACGTGACCAAAAAAAATTGTCAAATTTAAAAATAAAGCACTGGAACGTGATCTTTGGTCTATTACGAATCCAGCGATATATTTGTTTATGCAATTATGTTGATTATAACAGAAGTTATGGCCATTTAAAGTTAACCCTGCATCGTGACCATCAAAAAGTGCATGAGGCTATAACGCACGTGCGGTTGGTCAGATCGAAATGGGAGTGTCACCATTGGATTCGGGGCGCTGAATTACTCCTGTCCACCAATTTAAGAAGAAATCCGAGATGGGTCGGTGTTATTTTGCACCCCAGGTGTGACGCGTATTGGTGGACCGCACCAGCTGCGAAACAAGCCTCAGAGTGTAGCTTGGGTTCGTGCGAATTTACCAACGCCCTATCTGGATTCATCATTCGCATATGTAATGACCCCGGTCGGGTCAAATTCTACATATCATACAAAGCTCGATATACATTGATTCTAGACACGCCGCTATTATTTGCTTTGTGTGGCACCGTGGTAAGAACTGTCGTTAAATTCTACTTCAGGTCGTCAAGTATATTTGCGGATATTAAAGGATGCTTCTTTAATATCCGCGTTTCGTCTCGACTACTCGCGAGTCATCAAGTATACTTAACAAGTATCAAGTATCAAGTATCAAGTATACTAACAAATATTTGAAGGAAAACCTGAGTATATCAGGTTATTTGAATCTGAAATAGCCACCTATGAGATTGTCGGCGACTAGGAACATCTAAAACAAGAATTCCAAGCGTTTAGGCACATTAATTAATCGAAGCAAAAATACGTTTTCAGTTAACTAGACTAACCATGCCTCTAGAAATGATGCAGCCTGGAAATGTGGGGCCTGACATGGCCTGATAAACACAAAGGTACGCGAGGAATGCATCATTAACGACGGCAAACCTTGGCGGCCCGCCACGGTCGTTATCCTGCAGAACAACGGCTGGAGCGAAATCGATCTTTGTATTTGGCACGGGACGATTAAATTTGAATCTAATGCACATTTTCGACGTGCCTAGAACAGGGAACCGCCGAGCACACAGAGAACCATGATTGGCATGCACTAAGTGACATAGCACTCCGGGTGTCCTCACAAGTTATTGAGTGCTCAAATGCTTCCAGCGAAGCTATGTCAACAAGATGAAGTGATTGTTTTAAAGTGGGTACTCGCAGAATCCGTTTGAAACGACTTGTTGAGTTCAACTGCAGCTAATGTAATGGGTGTTGTCGCTCACTATCGATCACAAACGCCAGGATACTAGGAATACAAATTTCAGAATGTTTCGCGCGACGACAATGCTACAAATTTGGTCAAATTTGGTCATGCACCCAGGTCTTAGCTTTTGGAACGCCGTCGCGTGTGTTGGCAATAACTTTGCATGGCTTTTTTGTGGGAGTGCATAATCCAGCGGAGGAGGATTTCAGCGGACGAGGCTTGTGTCATTGTACTGCATTTGGCTGGACATACCAGCACGCCGTGCCTCGCACTCAGTGCGTCGACTCATCTCTCAGGGGTGGCCTAATGCGAATGATTCTCGGCCAGCCGTGCAAACATCTGATGCGCCCACGTCACAACACCGTGACGCCTGATTACCCAATGGGCACACAGTCGGCGGGGTCGGTTCGATTGTACGCCGCTCGGAATCAAAGGATTGTAGTATAAGTAATAATATAAGTATAATATAATAAAATAATAATATAAGTAATAAGTTAAAAGTAATTGTAGTATAAGTAATTGTATACTTGTCCTTCAATAGCACGGATGACTGGTGATAGGCTTGCATCTGGACACGCGCGACTGCGGATGGATACGAAGTGCGCCGAATTGGTCTTTGCTTATCTCTGACGCTGGCTTTAGACGGCTCACCTGGCTAACATGATCGACCTTGCCGTCATTGTCGTAGTCGGGTCCCAGCGTGCAGACGGAGGCCTCTTCGAATTGTTCACAGAACTCGGAGAACTCCATCCAGAACTCCCCGTCGGCTGCCGTGTGTATTCCGAGCTGCGCTCGTGTCGCCTTGTCCACGCCCTGCCACCGCTGGTCACTGAGGAACAGAGCGTGTACAGAGATCACGTCCGCGTCCTAACACCGCTGGTCACTGAAGAACAGAGCGGGTACAGAGGTCACGTCCACGTCCTGCCATCGCTGGTCACTGAGGAAAAGAGCGTCCACGGAGGTCACGTCCACGTCCTGCTATCGCTGGTCAGTGAGGAAGCGGAGCGTGTACAAAGGTCACGTCCACGCCCAGCCACCGCTGGTCACTAGGGAGCAGAGTGTGTACAGAGGTCACGTACACGTCCTGACATCGCTGGTCATTGGGGGACAGACTGCCTCAAAATCCATTTCTGCTTTGATATCAACGTGGAAAAATATTATTCACCATGTGGTAGATGAGTTGAAAAGTTAAGCACATGGATTTGAGAACAGATTATAGTTCTTCAACAACGATCTAGTGTACCTTAATATAAAGAGCGGTGATCACAAATTACAACATGGCATTTCCTGATTCTTTGATGTTTCCAGTTGGATTACTATTTTGAGTTTCGAAGCCGGAAAAGACTGGATGAAAAATGATTCATGATATTGAGAGGTAGCTGTGGAATATCATTCCTGCAGCTGGGTGATATTTTTTACCCGTATTTGGAAATTTCGGACAGCATCCCTGTGCATAAATAACGCATATATAGACAACTTAACTTGGAAAGTCAGTATGTAACAACGACGGTGTCCAGCCAAATTCAGAAGTTTGTCGGGTAGCCAGTGAATTGTCGGTGAAAGCTGGCGGGGTTCGGGCCGGGTTGCCATATGCATGCTTTAGGAGGTGGTCGCTACCAGTAAAACCGGCATGACATCACTTGCACATGAGAATCTGGGACACCATGGCACCACTATGTCACCACTTGGCATCACTTGACCTTGACATCACCGCCCATGAAGAGCATCTGATCCATCGAATTCATTGGTGAGTGCCATCTTTGTGTTGGTTGGTTATTGGTTTTACGACACGTCGACCGTGGAGTCATATAGCGTCGCCAATCTCTCACGCCGATTGGTCGCGGGCGAAGAGCAGCGACAGGTGAGACTCGAACCCACAATCTTTCGATTGTGAGACGAGCATCTTACCCCTAGACCACTCGTCCCCTCATCTTTGTGTTGAACAACTGGGAAGACTGATGTAAAGCAAGTGATGCATTCGGAACAACCGAGCTGGCTGACAGTGACGTGGCCCGTGCAGCCAGGACCTGAATGCCACCTGTACTGAGGGATATATCAGGCTACTACGCAGACGAGGAAGAGAATGTGATGAGGTAGCTGTAGTTGTCACCACAACTTTAAAAACGCACACCTTTTGACCTCTTAATTGCCATCACATAATGAGACCATTTTAAGATGAGGCAGGCCTACGCCAGAACTGTCGGGCGAGTGGGAAGTCTAACGGGTTCTTGGTAGGCTAGGGTTGGTACTCGTTTTTGGTTTATGGCTGTAAGGCATGCTGATGTTCAGCTGAAATCTGATTATTGCATTATTTGGGTGTCCTCTTTGTGATGCTTCCGTGCCATACTGACCAAATATCAGTGCGGAGAGCGCGATTTTAGGCCACCCGTAGACATGGGTCCGAGCCGGGACATGGGCTCGAGACATGGGTCCGAGCCGGGACATGGGCTCCCATCCGTGGTGGTACATGGGCTCAAGTCTTACCCTTAGTAAGTTGTTACACCTGATATCTTCAACTGACAGCCGAGTGGAGGAAATCTCAGCTACCTGGGGCGTGTACGAAGCGAACCGAGAGAAAAGAGCGAGAGGGACCTTCAGCTCTCGGCTATTAACCAGTCAGCCTGGACGGCGCAGTCGCGTGTTGGGCTCGGTGTCTATGCAGCACGCCCCGCCTAGCACCGACTCTATTCTGCCAAACCACCAGCACTGGTCTGCGGATTAAACACTTTTTAGGATGTATTCAAGGAAGTGTGATCCTCGTTCTCCAGTGATTGACCAGATCGCTTGTTGGCTCTTCAGTGTAGGACGCTGTGTTGAGATCTACAATGGTAATTCAATCCGATCTAAATAAGGTGAGTGTTTGCCGGGGAGGTCCCATGAGAACAGGGCAGTGCGAAGTGCGGCTGGCTGCATGGAGCCAGGGCCCGACAACCAGTTAGGGAATTACAGTTAAACTTGATGATTATTTTAACCATAACAGCAATGTGCCGCAAGTGCACCGAAATGGCCCAGGGATCTGATACCAACCCTGTCATCCAGCCAGCAAAATCTCCACGAGTCATAATCACAAGCCGTGATGTGGACTCGAACCAATTTCCATCCACGGATCGTTTACAAGTTCAGTGCTGTACCATGTACGTTTACAAGTTCAGTGCTGTACCATGTCGCCAGCTTGGACTGGTACAAAGTGGTGAAGGGGTGACGAAAATCATCCAAGCTTCCTACCTTTGGCAATAGCACCAGGCCATGCGTCCACACACGTCACGGCCACTATGTCACGTCACGCCACATACGTCATGGCCACACACGTCACGGCCACTATGTCACGTCACGGCCACACACGTCACGGCCACACACGTCACGGCCACACGCGTCACGGCCACACACGTCACGGCCACACCGTCACGGCCACTATGTCACGTCACGGCCACACACGTCACGGCCACACACGTCATGGCCACCATGTCATGTCACGGCCACACACGTCACGCACGTCACGCCACACACGTCATGGCCACCATGTCATGTCACGGCCACAAGTCACGGCCACTATGTCACGTCACGGCCACACACGTCATGGCCACACACGTCATGGCCACCATGTCATGTCGCGGCGGCCACCATGCTCATCAGAGCGCGTCAGCTCCAGTCAGGGGCAGAACTTTACGTCAGCTCTAGTCAGGGGCAGAACTTGCGTCAGCTCCAGTCAGGGGCAGAACTTGCGTCAGCTCCAGTCATGGATAGAACTTTACCTGAACTCTAGTCAGGAGCAGAACATTACCAAAATTATTGAGGGGGTAATGAATGTAGGCTATTGCAGGACTCGGTTTGGGAAGGCCCACTCCACATGGTCCCATGCTAAACACTGAAATTATTGCGGGGGTCCACGCTATCTTTCAGGTCCCCTCACCCTCCCCCCCCCCCTCCAAGTATGCAAAGCTTTACCTGCTGCCCATAGCGCCGCCATCAAATCTTTACCTGCTGCCCATAGCGCCGCCATAGACGCTCATATTATCCTGGTCAGCGCCGCCACAGACGCTCATATTATCCTGGTCAGCGCCGCCACAGACGCTTATATTATCCTGGTCAGCGCCGCCACAGACGCTCATATTATCCTGGTCAGCGCCGCCACAGACGCTCATATTATCCTGGTCAGCGCCGCCACGGACGCTTATATTATCCTTGTCAGCGCCGCCACAGACGCTCATATTATCCTGGTCAGCGCCGCCACAGACGCTCATATTACCTGGTCAGCGCCGCCACTGATGCTCATATTTTCCCGCAGATAATTGGTTACTAAAGGTAACATCATTGGCAATCCTGCGTCCTGCTATGCACTATGTGGCAAACTAGCACGATTTCCACCGGCTTGGAGCTGAACGAAAACCCTACTTCCATCATAAATTCCGGGACCCAACGAAGATATTTGCATGAAAAGATCGTAGTTATGATTGGATCCTGGAGCTTCTCCAACTGTGACAACTCCCGCGACAAAACATGCCATATTTAGAGAAGATGCTTGTTGTTGCTATGCAGTGGCGCAGCCAGGATTTTTTTTTTAAGGGGTCCCGATCAAAAATTGTCATGAAATAGCGATTGCTTTCGGGGCGCGAAGCGCGCTCAAAGTTTATGGTTTTGCTTTGTACCAAACAAATTTTTTTTTTATAATCTAGCGTATTTTTATTTCTAGGGGGACACGGGCCCCATCCCCTTGGCTGCGCCCCTGCTGCTATGCCGTTCATTATGAGCTTATGGACTGTCATGACTTACTTTGCATAAGGAATGCGTCCGAAGGCCAGTCTGCAACACTTAGAAATACGGCTCTTCCACTTCCTTAAAACTCCGGTGACGGCGTTTGCAAACATGGCCCAAGATGCTGGAAAACACGACGAACACGCCACTAACAATTATTCAGTATCTGCAACTTTTGGCGTATTTCCAGGTTACGCTATGATCATGTCAACTCTTAGATTGATTGCGTCTTAATTATGGCTTCACGGAGCAGGGATCGAAGTAGTCCTACCATCGGCCGGCAATCTAACCGAGCCGCCAAGCTGATTGATCACTGTCAGTCATCAGATCGATTATTGCCGGTCAACATGTGATTCCGTCGGCTAAGAGAATAGTCAGTAAATGAGCCGTACGTCAGCTCTATTGTTGCTGAGCATGTGTGAAATAAAAATAAAAAGTGATGAAGAAGTAACAGTGAGATGATTGATGAAGTAAGAGTAATAATACAATAATTTGAAGTCGAATTATAGCGAAAATGGCTGGAGATAATATAGAACTTCGCGGCAATACTTTAAGCACCCTTTATCCCAACAGCAACAACAATATGTACCACCATGAACAGCATACAATTGAAATGCTGTATGTAGGGATGCATTTTTAGGGAGTGAAGTGGGGAAACCCCATTCTGCAATAATTTTAAGTCATCGTTAAATTTATGAATCAAGCATCCAATAACGAAGTCTCACTTTCTACCACTCAGAATGCTTTTCTAAACTTTACTTGCACATGATAAATGTTAAGT
The DNA here is from genome assembly GCA_034440615.1 of Ashinkailepas kermadecensis. Taxonomy (NCBI): domain Eukaryota; kingdom Metazoa; phylum Arthropoda; class Thecostraca; family Neolepadidae; genus Ashinkailepas; species Ashinkailepas kermadecensis. The sequence continues at coordinate 37,657 of JAOTOM010003367.1, read as the reverse complement.
CATAATTGGGTGAAAAATGGCATTCTAGCAAAGATCTGGAGATGGGTAGCTTAAATGGCTGTGTGCAGCCATGAGTAATTTAGCAATGCTATTCCAGTGCATTCCTGTATTATTGGTGACTTTAATCTAAAAGGATATGAAAATGTTGGTGTTGGCTCCCCATCATGTAAACTGTTTAGGAAATGCCTTGAAGAGTATTTGTTCTTACACCAGTTTGTAACGGAACCAACTAGACAGGGCTCATTCTTGGACCTTGTCTTCTCAGATTTAAGTGATTTAGTTCAAGACTTGACTGTAGGAGAAACTCTGGGAAGAAGTGACCATAACATAGTGAGATTCAAGGCACAAGTACAAGGCACAATCAAGGATAATTTGGCAAAGGTTCCAAATTATAACAGGGCAGACTTTGACTGCGTGAAAGCGGCTTTAAGTGCCATAGAATGGGACGAAGAATTCTCCAATTTAAGTGCCTGTGAAATGTGGGAAAAGTTCAAATCTTACTTCAGAAGAAACTCAGATTAGACATGTCCCCCAAAAGCAAAGGCGCAAAAGAAGGGTAGGAAAGCCAGCATAGCTTACACCAGATTTGATAAAAGCAATTAAGGCTAAGGAAGATGCATTTAGAGTATTTAAGGAAGCTTCAAATATCGAAAATCTAAGGTCGTATCAAAAAGCTAGAGATGCCTGAAGCAGAAAATCAGAGCAGCAAAGCGAGCAAAAGAATTGAATTTGGCTAGGAACTGTAAAGGGGACAGTACAAAGTTATTTAGTTTCTACAAGCTAAGTAAAGCTTCAAGCACAATTGGTCCACTGGAAGTAAATGGGACAATATTGAGTGAGGATGGTGAGATGGTTGACGAGCTGAGCAAGCAGTTTAAATCAGTGTTTACATTGAAAGACGTGACTAATCTGCCAACCGTGCACCACAGTTCGATCAGATCACAGGCGATCAGATAAACGATGTTGATTTCATTGATAGTGATGTTGTTTTCAATTATATCAGGAAAATAAAGCCACACAAGGTAGCAGGACCTGATGGAATTTATGCTAGGGTATTGCGGGAAGCTGAAAAGGAACTGACAATTCCACTTAGTATAATATTTTGTAGATCAGTTTCACAAAATGAAAATCAAACGGATTGGAAAAGGGCAAATGTAGTTCCTATTTTCAAGAAAGGAGAAAGAGGGAAAGTTAACAACTATAGGCCAGTAAGCCTCACATCCCTAGCCTGCAAGGTACCCAAATCAATTATCAAGGATAGAATAGTTAGTTTTCTGGAAGGAAACAGATTGATTCATGATACTCAACATGGGTTTAGAAGAGGGCGATCGTGTCTCACAAATCTCTTGGACTTTTTAAATTTTGCTACAGAACTATTTGATCCGGGAAATCAGGTTCATGTAGCATATCTTGACTTTAGTAAGGCCTTTGACAAGGTACCCCATAAATTGTTAATGATGCAGCTTCAGGTCCATGGTATTGCAGGTAGCATCCTAAAATGGATAGAGTTGTGGCTTTCAGATAGACAACAGAGAGTGATGCTAAATGGTACAAAGTCATCATGGCAAAATGTTCTTAGTGGAGTCCCCCAGGGGTCAGTACTGGGGCCACTATTGTTCATTATATTTGTAAATAACATTGAAAGTGGCCTAAGCAGTAAGGTTTTGAAATTTGCGTATGATTTGAAGGTCTTTAGGGTAATAACAGGACACAATGAGCAGGTCTTGCTGCAGAAAGACCTAGACGAGCTTGTGAAGTTTGACTTCTCAGCAACTGGAGCTTGACAAGGTGATTTGCAAGGGAATCAGTGGAAACTTTCAGAGGAAATGCCTTATTCTTGGTGACTTTAATCTAAAAGGATATGAAAATGTTGGTGTTGGCTCGCCATCATGTAAACTGTTTAGGAAATGTCTTGAAGAGGACCTGTTCTTACACCAGTTTGTAACAGAACCAACTAGGCAGGGCTCATTCTTGGACCTTGTCTTCTCAGATTTAAGCGATTTAGTTCAAGACTTGACTGTAGGAGAAACTCTGGGAAGAAGTGACCATAACATAGTGAGATTTAAGGCACAAGTAGCAGGGACAATCAAGGATAATTTGGCAAAGGTTCCCAATATTAAAAGGGCAGACTTTCACTGCATGAGAGCGGCTTTAAGTACCATAAAATGGGAAGAAGAGTTCTCCAATTTAAATGACTGTGAAATGTGAGAAAAGTTCAAATCTTACTTGAGGGAAATTCAGATTAGACATGTACCTCCAAAGCAAAGGCGCAAAAGAATGGAAGGAAAGCCAGCATGGCTTACACCAGATTTGATAAAAGCAATTAAGGCTAAGAAAGATGCATTTAGAGTATTTAAGGAAGCTTCAAATACCATTAATCTAAGGTCATATCAAAAAGCTAGAGATGCTGTGAAGCAGAAAACCAGAGCAGCAAAGCGAGCAAAAGAATTGGATTTGGCTAGGAACTGTAATGGGGACAGTAAAAAGTTCTTTAGTTTCTACAAGCTAAGTAAAGTTTCAAGCACAATTGGTCCACTGGGAGTAAATGGGATTATGTTGAATGAGGATGGTGAGATGGTTGAGGAACTGAGCAAGCAGTTTAAATCAGTGTTTACGTTGCAGGATGTGACTAATCTGCCGACCGTGAACCACAGTTCAGTGACAGGTGATCAGATACACGATGTTGATTTCATTGATAGTGATGTTGTTTTCAATTATATCAGGAAAATAAAGCCAAACAAGGCAGCAGGACCTGATGGAATTTATGCTAGGGTATTGCGGGAAGCTGAAAAGGAACTGGCAATTCCACTTAGTATAATTTTTGTAGATCATTTTCACAAAATGAAATTCCAACAGATTGGAAAAGGGCAAATGTAGTTCCTATTTTCAAGAAAGGAGAAACAGGGAAAGTTGAAAACTATAAGCCAGTAAGCCTCACATCCCTAGTCTGCAAGGTACTTGAATCAATTATCACGGATAGAATAGTTAGTTTTCTAGAAGGGAACAGATTGATTCAAGATACTCAACATGGGTTTAGAAAAGGGCGATCGGGTCTCACAAATCTCTTGGACTCTTTTGAATTTTGCTACAGAGCAATTTGATCAGGGAAATCAGGTTGATGTAGCATATCTTGACTTTAGTAAGGCCTTTGACAAGGTACCCCATAAACGGTTAATGATGCAGCTTCATGTCCATGGTATTGCAGGTAGCATCCTAAAATGGATAGAGTTGTGGCTTTCAGATAGACAGCAGAGAGTTATGCTAAATGGTACTAAGTCAACATGGCAAAATGTTCTTAGTGGAGTCCCCCAGGGGTCAGTACTGGGGCCACTATTGTTCGTAAATATTTGTTAATATATTGTAAATATATTTGTAAATAACATTGAAAGTGGCCTGAGCAGTAATGTTTTGAAATTTGTGGATGATTTGACGGTCTTTAGGGTAATAACAGGGCACAATGAGCAGGTCTTGCTGCAGAAAGACTTAGACGAGCTTGTGAAGTGGTGCGAAAAATGGCAAATTAAATTACATTTTGATAAGTGCAAAATCATGCATGTAGGTAGGCAGAATATGAAGGCTCCGTACTTGATGGGTGGCCAAGTACTATCAGTGACTCAGCAGGAGAAGGACTTATGTGATATTTTGAACACGAAAATTGGGGGCATCAGAACAGACCAAAAGAAGCCAGGAAGAAGGCACTAAGAATGCTTGGGGCAATAAATAGGAATGTATCATACAAAAGTGAGGAAGTCATCAGGAAGCTTTACTGTGCATATGTCAGGCCACATTTGGAATACTGTGGCCAAGCTTGGTCCCCTAGTTATGAAAAAGATTGTTGGCTTTTAGAGGGAGAGAGTACACAAGGGCAACACAAATGGTTAATGGTATAGGCAACCTGGAATATGAGGAAAGATTGAAGAAATTGAATATGTTTTCACTTAGATATAGAAGGCTGAGAGGAGATCTCATCGAGGTCTTTACATTTGTTCATGGTCAGGAACAGGGATATCTCGGGGAAATATTTGAATTTAACAGAAATGATGCTATTAGAGGTCATCAATTCAAAATTAAAGTTAATCACAGCACGACAAGGTTGAGACAGTCTTTCTTCACCAACAGGGTAGTAGAACACTGGAACCAGCTGCCAGAAACCATTGTCAGTAGCGGTACCTGTCGGACCAGACCATCACCTGTCGGACCAGACCATCACCTGTCGGACCAGACCATCACCTGTCGGACCAGACCATCACCTGTCGGACCAGACCCTCATCTGATGCACCAGACCCTCACCTGTCGTACCAGACCCCCACCCAGTGGCGTCGCCACGAAATTCTTCCAGGGGGGGCAATGTTGATAGGGGGCCTCCTGCTCCCCGAAAAGGGGCCTCCACTGTGTTAGGGCCTCCTCTTGCTTTTTAGGCTCTTAGTATGGTTCCCGAATGGGAACATGATTTCATATTGATGTCTTGTTTGTTCTTGGCATGGTATATAATTTACGCAAAGCGCAATAGCAAGAATCTTTTTTTTCGCTGAGAACCGAGCCATACCAGGGTATAAATAAGCAAATGTAGATAAATACGTCAGTGCCAAAACAAACCAATATCTTTATGCTTTATCGACGAGAAGCATCTTCCCGCTGGCCTCTAGATTGTAGCGAGCTGGTGGGGCTCGTGCTGAGCATATCTTAAAGATATCTCCCATTGATCAACCCACTTCTTTGTTCACCAAGCTTAACTGAATATAGCTAGGTTCATCACTACTGTTAGTCATTCCCACCAGCTTGATCTCATAAACAAACTTAAACGATCATTTCTCAGTCCCAGGACAACAATTTCGCGAAGGTGACAACGAGAAGTGGATTGAATTGGTTTTCTGATCGTTATCTTAGGGATTTATTAATTTTTTCATAACATTTGGTGCTGGCTGCAAGGCACTTGGCACAGAAGCTAAAATAATAAATACTCCGCGAATAAATTCACGGCAAGAACAAGCATTGAACAACCATGCATCAATGGCAATGCAACAATGTAACAATGACAATGCATAAATAATGCAAAACCTTCGAATTCCACGCCGTCACGCCCATGGTTATCGCTGTGCTGTACCGTTTTGTAAATTATGTCGTTGAGAAGGTACTGAAGCTGGGAAGCTCTAATCATGCAGGCTGTAATCACAGAAGACAACTTTGTAGGAAGAAAATACATTTTAAAACATCATTCCTCCCATTTAATATGGGGCATCGGTGTTGTTTTGTATGCTTGTGAGGGGGAATTTACCCCCGCAATGTTGGCTTTGCTCCATGGGCGTAAGTTCTGAAAATTATTGAGAGACCAGTGACGCACCCATATTTGCGTCAAGGGGAGGGGGCAAACGTATTTGGAGGGGGTCCAACTACTGAATAAAGTCTTCCGATTTCGACCACTATTTTGTCAAAGGGGAACTTTTTAAATAAAATAATTAGTGATCAACTGAATTATCCTGTGGAGGGGCCTAATCTACCACTATCGTTTCCGATTCGTCGGATTTCAACCCTAGCTCCCACAACCTGTTCAAATGTATTCTTTTGGTATTCCTTGATAAGTCACCTCGCACTGCTGAAATTACACCTGCACAAATCACTTTAAAATGTAAAATTTTCCAATTTCAGACATTCCAGTTCATAGTGCCCGGTCGCCACGACGCCAACGTTAGTGCACGTGCACACCCATCTTGCGCATTCGGCGCATTCGCCACACTTCGTGCGATGCTACGGATTCTGCTGGGCCTCCTACGCTTTGTTAATTGCTGCCACATGATAGACTTACGCCATATCTGACGTGATAAAATGCTTCGTATGGGCGTTCGCTGCGAAAATTAGATTAATTAAATTCGATCATTAGTTCCCTTCTTACCATATTTTATGGTGAAGAAATGCGGATACCCGCTGAGCTTTGATGCACCTCATATCTTTGATTAAACATGCTTCCAGGTTGGCTGCCGAAACGAAGCCCTGCCTGAGTGTACTTCTTTGGACACGTTTCGTATTTCTTCGTCTACGGATGTGTCCTAAGGCTCCAATTCATTTTTGTTAGAGGCCCAACGCATTTTCGAAACCCCTGCTCGTTTTAGGGTTTTGTTGCTTTTTTGCGCACCGAATATTTTTTTTTAGTTGTCGGGGCGCTTTCAAAGATCTCGATGTGTTTACTTAGTGCCCGATATTTTTTTCGTTTTGGGATCATGTTACTTTTTGCGGCCCCAGCCTCTTTTCAGGCCCTTGTGCGGTCATATGGCCCCTGTGTGCCTTGAGAGCTTCCGGTGTTTTTGTTTTTTGTTTTTTTAGTGTTCCCGGTATATATAGTTATGGCTACAACGCATGTTTTCGGACCCTGCCGCTTTTTACGAGACTGCGCTTTGAAGGGCCAGTCGCATTTTCGGTCCCCGTTGTGCTCTTAGGGTCCCGCTGTGTTTATTTGGGGCTTCTAACGCACATTTGTGGGGCCCCAGTACGATTTTGAGGCTTCGGTGCGATTTTTCTGGGTCCCAGCGCGACTTATCGCGCCCAGGCGCGTGGTTCCGGGACCCAACGCCAGTTATCTGGGCTCAACGCGATTTTTGTGGATCTCTTCTGAATTTTCTTTAACTTCCGAATCCTGCCCTGATTTTTCGAGTCCCTGGTGCCATGTTTTTGTATCTCACCTCGATTTTCTTCGAGCTCCGGTATGTTTTTCGATGCCGTACGCGATTTGTCAAGGCATCTGATGACATGTTCGGTGCTCCAGAACCATTGTCCTGACCCGGACTTTTTTGCAATCCCTCCTGATTTTGGAGGGCTCCGGCTTTATTCTTCGGATACCGATGGCACTTTGGGGGTCACACGGTGCCTATGTGGGGCCATAGACGCCAATTGTTGGCAGCCCCGACGTTAATTTTTGATGCCCAGACCAAATTTTTGGTACTACCGATGGGTCCGAGCGCGAAATTTTTGGTACTACCGAATTGTGGGTCCGAGCGCGAAATTTGGTGGGACCGGTTCGAGTTTGCGGGGCACGTTGTACTTAGCTGTGACCCCAACGCGATCTTGGCGGTTCCTGTTGCAGATTTTCGTGCCTCGGAGCGAGTTTTCTGGGGCCCGACGTATTTACTTTGAGCCCCTACGCGAATTCTGGTGGACCGACGCGAATTTTTGTGGTCCCAGCGCGACTTTTGGGGGCCTCGGCTCGATTCTTGGGAGCATATCCCTCTTAGGAGGGAGGGGCCATTTGCCCCTTTGATATGTCACTGCGGCCACCGAAGGAGTTCTATTTTTTATATAGGTCCTTACGTGATATTTTTGGGTCCTGGTACGATTCTTCGGTCTCCAGGTGCGATTTTTTCGGTGCCCTGACACGTTTTTTTCCAGTGCCCAACGGGTTTTGCGGGGACTTTGACCCGATTTTTTTGGGGCGCAGAGTGACATTCCGGTTGATAATTGATTTTTGGGGCAGCAGCAACCTTTGGGGTCCAGGCGCGACTTTTTTGGTCCCCAGTGAGATTTTCGAAGGTTGCGACGAGACTTTTTTAGTCCAATGTAATCTTTTGTGTCCCGACGTCATTTGCTTGGATCCCTAGCGCGAGTTTTAGCGACCTCGACACTTTGTGGGTGTCCAATACGTTTTGGATGCTTTTAGTGTCATTGCTGGGGCCCAAGAGTGATTATCCATGTCCGGATTGTTTTTCGTTGCCCCGGCTTCATTTGTGTCTAAATGATACTGTTGGGGAACGGTACGACTTATCGTGCCCCTAGCGTGATTTTCATGATCCGGGCGTGCATTTTTGGTACCCATAGGCTCAGCGAGTTCTTCAGGGGCCCCGGCCGGATCTTTTTGGGCCCATGTCGTGATTTTCAAGTACCCCGGCACGACTCCTGCCATTTCAGATGCTTCTAGCAAATTATAGACCTCCTCTCGCGTCTTAGGGGTCTCGTCTCATTTCCTGGAGCTTCTTTACCGGTTTTGGACGTCTTCTCGTCCGTTCTACCCTCCTCCATATTCAATGGTCCTCCTCTCCCGTTTTGGAGGACCTCCTCCCACATCCTGGGGCCCCTTTAACATGGCATGGGACTTCCTCTCATGTTCCAGGGGCATCCTCTGCCAAATTAGGGGCCTCCTGCCACGCCTCGTGGGCCTCCTCCTTTGTCCTCGCAAAGCTTACCCGTCTTGAGGGGATCTTCAATGTTGGAAACCTCGCCTCCTTCCATACCTGCTACCTACCACTCCCATTTTAAGGGCCTTCTCTCATTTCCTGGGAATTCCTTCCGGTCGTCGGGGCCTCATTCGGCCCTGGAGACCTCCTACTCCATCTCGAGGGACTCCTCTCGAGTCCGGCAGGGGCCTCTTTTTTTTTTTTTGAGGATTTCGTTTTCAAATTAGGGGCCTCCTCTCACGTCTTCGGGCCTCCTGTTCCGCGTTTTGATTCTATCTTTTCCCATTTTAAGGTTGGCCTCTTATCTCCATTGGTGGACTCCTGTTCTCTCTTAGGTGGCTCCTCTTCCAAATTACACGCAACCTTTCCTATCTCAGTTACCTTGTCATTTCCTGGGGACCTTCTTACCCGTCTTGAAGCCTTCTTTCTCGCCTGGGAGCATCCCTCTTATCTAATGGCCATTCTCTCCTATTTTAGGGGCTTCCTCGTGCATCATAGGGTCTCTTTCCAATCTTATATCGTCCTCTTCCGAATTAGGTGTTTCCTGCCACTTTTCTGGATTATCCTTTTCTATCTTGGTGGAACCTTACCCGTTTCGGGGACTGCTTTTACGTCTCCAAAACCTCATCTCATATCCACTGGCTTTCTCTTCCGTCTAAGGCCTTCTCTCATTTTCTGAGGTCTCCCTTCCCGTATTGGGGCCTCCTTTGCAATCCTGGGGGCCACCTTTGCAATCCTGAGGGCCTCCTTTTGCAATCCTGTGTGTCTCCTTTGCAATCCTGGAGTCCTCCTTTGTAATCCTGGGGGCCTCCTTTGCAATCCTGGTGCCTCCTTTGCAATCCTGGAGTCCTCCTTTGTAATCATGGGGCCTCCTTTGCAATCCTGAGGCCTCCTTTGCAATCCTGGTGTCCTCCTTTGCAATCCTGAGGGCCTCCTTTGCAATCTTGGAGTCCTCCTTTGTAATCATGGGGGCCTCCTTTGCATTCCTCGGGCATCCTTTGCAATCCGGGGGGCTCCTTTGCAATCCTGGGGCCTCCTTTGCAATCATGGGGCCTCCTTTTCAATCCTGGGGGCCTCCTTTGTAATCCTGGGGGCCTCCTTTGTAATCCTGGAGGCCTCCTTTGCAATCATGGGGGCCTCTTTGCAATCCTGGGGGCCTCCTTTGCAATCCTGGGGCCTCCTTTGCAATCCTGGGGCCTCCTTTGCATTCCCGGGGGCCTCCTTTGCAATCCTGGAGTCCTCCTTTGCAATCCTGGAGTCCTCCTTTGTAATCCTGGTGGCCTCCTTTGTAATCCTGGGGCGTCCTTTGTAATCCTGGGGGCCTCCTTTGTAATCCTGGAGGCCTCCTTTGCAATCCTGGGGGCCTCCTTTGCAATCGTGAGGGCCTCCTTTGCATTCCTGGGGGTCTCCTTTGCAATCCTGGAGTCCTCCTTTGCAAACCTGGTGGCCTCCTTTGCAATCCTGGGGTCTCCTTTGCAATCCTGGTCGCCTCCTTTGAAATCCTGGTGGCCTCCTTTGCAATCCTGGGAGCCTCTTTTGCAATCCTGGGGCCTCCTTTTCAATCCTGGGGGCCTCCTTTTCAATCCTGGGGGCCTCCTTTGTAATCCTGGAGGCCTCCTTTGCAATCCTGGGGGCCTCCTTTGCAATCCTGGGGGTCTCCTTTGTAATCCTGGTGTCCTCCTTTGCAATCCTGGAGGCCTCCTTTGCAATCCTGGGGGCCTCCTTTGTAATCCTGGTGTCCTCCTTTGCAATCCTGAGGGCCTCCTTTGCAATCCTGGAGTCCTCCTTTGTAATCCTGGTGGCCTCCTTTGTAATCCTGGGGCGTCCTTTGTAATCCTAGGGGCCTCCTTTGTAATCCTGGAGGCCTCCTTTGCAATCCTGGGGGCCTCCTTTGCAATCCTGGAGGCCTCCTTTGCAATCGTGAGGGCCTCCTTTGCATTCCTGGGGGTCTCCTTTGCAATCCTGGAGTCCTCCTTTGCAAACCTGGGGGCCTCCTTTGCAATCCTGGGGGCCTCCTTTTCAATCCAGGGGGCCTCCTTTGTAATCGTGGAGGCCTCCTTTGCAAACCTGGGGGCCTCCTTTGCAATCCTGGGGGCCTCCTTTGCAATCCTGGAGTCCTCCTTTGAAATCCTGGTGGCCTCCTTTGCAATCCTGGGAGCCTCTTTTGCAATCCTGGGGCCTCCTTTTCAATCCTGGGGGCCTCTTTTTCAATCCTGGGGGCCTCCTTTGTAATCCTGGAGGCCTCCTTTGCAATCATGGGGCCTCCTTTGCAATCCTGGGGGCCTCCTTTGTAATCCTGGAGGCCTCCTTTGCAATCGTGAGGGCCTCCTTTGCATTCCTGGGGGCCTCCTTTGTAATCTGGGAGGCCTCCTTTGCAATCCTGGGAGCCTCCTTTGCAATCCTGTGGGCCTCCTTTGTAATCCTGGAGGCCTCCTTTTCAATCCTGGGGGCCTCCTTTGTAATCCTGGAGGCCTCCTTTGCAATCCTGGGGGCCTCCTTTGCAATCTTGGGGGCCTCCTTTGTAATCCTGGAGTCCTCCTTTGCAATCATGAGGGCCTCCTTTGCATTCCTGGGGGTCTCCTTTGCAATCCTGGAGCCTTTGCAATCCTGGGGGCATCCTTTGCATTCCTGGGGGCCTCCGTGCCAATTGTTGGCACTCTCGTGATTTCTGGGGCCTCCTATCCTCTCCTAGGTGACTCCTTCTTCAAATTAGGGGCCTTCTCTCACGTCTTGGAGGCCTCCTCTCGTGTCTCGTCGGCCTCATTGCTCACTTTTTTCCTGTGCATTTCCGGATAGGGGCCTCCTCAAATTTCAGGGGGCGGCGCCCCCTGTTTGACGGCAGGGGGGGCGCCTGCCCCCCTGCCCCCCGGGTAGCGACGCCCTTGCCCCCATCTGTCTCACCAGACCCCACCTGTCTCACCAGACCCCACCTGTCTCACCAGCCCCCACATGTCGCACCAACCTCACCTGTCTGACCAGGCGCCGTTCCACTCGACATGGTCGGCCCACGGGTTTCTGATGCGCACCAGGCGTGTTCTGCCCAGCTGGGCGTGTGTCGGCCTCGCCAGTCCGGTCACCGTGTAGGCGTGCCCCTGAACCAGGCCCAGCTCGTCGGCCTGTGTCGCGTTCCGCCAGTTGCCCTGCGTGAGACGATCAGTGTCAGCGAGTGGTGCGAGCACCTCAACAATTACGGTCAGCAGTCGCGAGCTGATCCCCCGTGGAGTGGGTAGCGTGCGGCTGTCGGGATATTCGAAGTTTACCGTTGGAATGGGCTTGGGTCGCCTGAGTTATCAGAGTTCAATGGCTTGCTGTGGCTGTGGGGAAGAGGGTCACGGTGGCAGAGGCGGATCTAAGAATGTTCGTCGATAGAGAGGGGGACGGGTGCATTTCTGTGGATGAGTTCCATTTCTCAGGAGGTGCGCCACTGATTTTGATTTTTTCTTTTCTTTTCAAGATAGGATAGGGAGTGATGTTGGGAGGGGCGTGCGACTCGGGTGCTCTGTACGGGCGCCTTTTGCACTCAGAGGGACCTATCGGCTGAAAAATTGAAGGGAGTGCACCCGAGCGTCCTGGAGGGGGCCTTTTCCCAGTCAGAGGGGCGCCACGCCTACACGGGGGCCACCACTTGGATCCGCCCCTGCACGGAGATGACACTGAAGACAAAGTCACGAGGAGCGCGTTCTTGCGAGGAGTACATTGTAACCGAGAGGGTACAGGTGGTGTTGGCGGGCGCGGTCCCGGAGACGACGGCGCAGCCTGGCGCTACCTTCCTCTGCAGCCTGCACCGTTAGCTACCTCTCAGTTCAGCACAGTGGATCCAGCTAGATCTAGCAGCTAGATCCAGCTCACAATAGTGTCGGTCGTTAGCTTAATGCCAGGAAATGTGTCACTGATCAACCCAGCTCTCTCTGTCCCCATATTAACCCGTTACAGCGGTCTTCTCCGTGCACTCCCATGCACATTTTGGGATTTACATACGCCGGTGACGGTGATGCAGCTGCGGTATCAAGATATGGCGCTTAAATATTAACCGTGAAAATTTATTCAACCAACGGATGGCACACCGAGGCCACTGTAAAGCACCAAATTCATGCGTTTCAAAACCTTAGAACACAGCGGAAAGGCATCACCAGCTGCGCGCCTTTGCGCTGAAATAACTACTGAACTCAGTATCTGTCTATAATAGGAGCGACGTTTTGCGGGAAATAATATGCTAAAGAGCGCCCCCCCCCCCCGACCATGCCACAAAGGCTACCTTTCTGGAGCACGTGATGAACGCGCCGGCGACGGTAGATCTGTGCAGGTGCTTGAAGAGGTAGCGCTGCTCGTGCTCGGCCAGGTCGAACCTCTCGGCCAGACCTCCAGTGAGGTCCACCAGCGCGTCCATCGCCTGACCGCCCTCCAGCGCCTCGTACGATCCGTGCAGCCTGACAGACAGTGCGATCAGTTCCGTCACGTTATCACACGACCAGTGGCGTCACGTTATCACACGAGCAGT